>JAGKTI010013068.1:6125-23625 GCA_018397915.1 Birgus latro
GTGTGTGTGTGTGTGTGTGTGTGTGTGTGTGTGTGTGTGTGTGTGGAGTTTTTTGCTTGTGTTGATATGTGACCTTGTGTGTGTGAAGCTACATATGTCGAAGTCTTGGGGCTAGACAATTCGTTCCCTCAGGTCCAATATCCGTCTTATACACAACAGATAGTTCCTCACACCTTCATAATTATATCCCCGCATGAGAGCTAGTATCGTACCGTCCATACTGAATCATGCCACAACTCTCCCACTCAAAACTGGCGCATATGTACAAGTCGAGGAGTTTTGTACCATGTAGATTTTATGGAAGATCATATAAAGGATTTTATAGTTATTCAGGTTGTTAAACCATTTGTGCATCTGCCCGAGATTGATATTGTATGTGGGAGAAAGGGAGGGGGGGGGGTATGGTTGCAGTTTTGGGGAAGATGGTTGTGCAAGCGTGTGAACGAATCTGATGCGGTTGTAAAAGTGAGTGAAAACGTGAATGAATGCAGATGAGACTGTTGGGCATGAATGAGTGTAGGAGAGAATGTGCGTTGACTATGAATAACAGTAAGTGGTAAAACAGGCTTGAATGACTGTGACTAGGACAGAGTGTAGGTGAGTGTATGCATTCTGACTGATGTAGATGAGTGTATATCACATGAATAATGTAGATGAGGGCATGACTTATTTGAACGGTGTAGATGAGTGCTTGACTTATGAATGATGATGATGAGTGCAGGACTTATGAATGACATAGATGAGTGCATGACTTATGAATGACATAGATGAGTGCATGACATATGAATGAATGTAACTGGGGTGCGATGTGAATGAATGTAGATGAAAGGCTGTGACTTAGCCGGTGTAATTGGAGTTTGCGTATGAATGAATGGTAGTATTTGGTACTAGGGTGTTTGTGAGTGTAAAAAAAAAAATCTGTTACAATAAGTCCCTATATGACTATTTACTTCTTTCTAAAAATGGACATAGCTTTGTGTGTAGCATTTAAAGAAACATGAATTCTTAGTGGAGGTGTTATGTTTAAGTGGATGTGGTTGTGTTTTACTAAAGTGAGTTCAGAGAATATTTATATAAACAAAACAGGAGTAGCAATTTTTTTTGTTTGTCAACAGGTATGAGTGTTAACATGAAAGCGAGGATATTGTTTTGAGTTGCTAGAGTAGAGAAATACACATATAAACATTTTCAGTCCACACAAACTCAGATGTAAACACAACCCACTAACGTATAGGCTGCCATCAACACCACGACAACTTCTTAATTGTGCAGTACCACACTACCATCGACTTTTGTTTTTGTTTTTCCTTTCCCCAAGACTAATTTTCTTCGGAATGCTGCGACCGCTCCAAGAGACCTCGCATAAAGACCGCCGAAATTACTCTGATTTTCTTTTTTCTGAAGTCAAGAACACTTTTAAAGAATGTGTTTTCTAGAAATGTCAGGGGAGAACAAAATAATGAAGCCTGGTGGACTTTAGGAGTCGTGAAAATAAAGGAGGAAAGTTTAAGTGCCTCCTTTTGTCCAAAATAACCCTCCCAACCTTACCTTACTTAACCTAACCTAACTTGCGGACGCTTTAAATATTTCGTAGTATCTCGTCTTCGGCGATTTATTCTGCACATTAGACCTTAACATAATTCTTCATGCTGCTGTTGCAAACCATCCCCACATTAAATCAATATAGCATACAAGTGAATGATAAGGTGGAAATGTAGAACAAATCGCTTTGGAGGAGGTCTTACAAAGCCTCTCAAGTCACCTAGAATATGATTTACCTAAATTTACCGCATAGTACCTAATATATCCAAACCTAATATAACCTCCTATCCTAACCCAACATATTTGTAATTTACACATATAATGAATACACAAAAATGAAGAGCAGATGGGAGAAGAGTACAGACTTCTACTTATTGCAGTGAATCCTGAAGCTGCCAGCTGGTTTGCCTGTTGGTAACTCAAGGAAAATCATACAGTTTGGAGAGAGCAGGAGTTTAATAAAAACGTGTTTTCACTTTGAAGCTGTGATATCAACATAAGAGCACATTACCTGATCAATTAAACAAAGAACTTCGTCATACTAACTACGTGTCCCAGTATGTGTCCATTCTCAGTGATTTAAGTTGATACTATTTTTTTTTCTTTGCTGCATCGCCGTAGAATCTTCCCAGAAATCATATCAGTGAACATAGTCATAAAACATTTACTTGTCATTTAATATTCAACAAAACCATCCTTAATCCTAACGTATCCTTGTCACTAAGGGCCCAGAATAAGTAATTTAAACCGATGCTTTTTCACTCTGCGGTGCATCATAATATCTGACTAAAATCGAGTAGACGCTTAAAAATAAAGGGGGGGGGGCTTCTGACGTTAACGAATAGCTTGATAATCTAATATGTCAAGAACGTCTGAATTCATAATTTGACTAAAGCCTGTTACAATATGGCAGTCGTTGATTATAAGCAGTAAGAGGGATGTCCGATAGAAAGAGGCGCCTCTAATGCAACGTTTAACATTAACTTGTCTCAAGAGACTGGAGACCGCACCTCTGGCTGCACATATGCCTGCTTTACCTCGCCTCAAATAACACCTGCAAAAGATGTTTATTGAATAAGTATTCCATGTTTCATGGCCATATTTACGAGAAATAATAATGGGAATAGGATGGTCATAACAGCCTTGCAAAATTGCAGTAAGAGTAAACATTAACCCTTTTCAACCGACGGCGTAATATTTACATAAGTTAGATTAACGCAAGACATATTTGCACTGCTTAGATAATATGGTTAAAGAAAGCTTTAATCAATTCACTACACTAAGAGCATTGTTTTATCATGTACCTGTCTCACTATAGATCATTATATGGTTTAAAACGTGATAATTTTCTTGGCTTTCAACCGTAGCATCAAAATTCTTAGTCACTCCAACGTTACCATCTCAACACGTCCTTGTCAGCAACAAATTAAATAATATTTACCTGTTTACCTTCCCGCCCTCCTTCGCTCCATTATTCTCTCGCCATCCTCCCTACCCCTCCTTCCCCCCGTATGTGCCCCTCGTCCCCCACACTCGCCCTCATCCATCACGTTTGCAGCTGTTTTCATTTCTACACGGCAGCCCACGCCATCTGCCAGAGCCCGAGTTTATTCTTGCATCACCTTAACGTACTTTATTCTTCACCCACGTGCTCAGTCACTTGCATCATGTTTCCTCTTGCTTATTTCTGTCTTGATAAAATCCTTTGTTGGTACCGAGATGACTGTGAGGCTCCCTAGCCTCAGAAAGGAGGGTGGTGAGCTGCAAGAGAAGGACACTTTTAGCCTGCATTCCACTGGGTTCAAGTTAAGATGAGCTTGATGCCATAAATATTATTACGTTCTAGACTTTTTTTTTTTTTTGCCATGACATCTATATTTTATTCGTTTTTAGAAAAGCTTCCAAAACAATCGTACAGTTCCTTGCATCAATCTCACTCAAAACCTCCTTAGTTTCTATCTTAACGTGGGAGAAAGACGTCCGTCTCTTACTCACTCCACACGTCATCTCATCCTCCCTACTCAGCCACCTCTCTCCACGTCCTTTCCTTCTTTCTTCTTTTCTTCCACATTTGGAAGAAAGCTTAGAGGTGAAATAGAACTGAAGCAGGCAACTGCCCTTATTTTTTGCATGCAAACCTTCCTCTCCCGTAGGCAATGGCCTGGTCGGAGGGGTGGCTTTATAACAACGGGGTGAGAGGGCACTGCCCGGCAGGGAGCGACACATATCCGTATATTGTATACCTTGGGTGCGTTCATGTTAATGCCACCCTCTTGTCAGCCCGTCCTAAACCAGTGTGATGAGTTATGGCTAACTCACCCTTAGTGGAGAGCTTCTGACCTTACTGTACCAGTCAAGATGTGACCAGCAACACCACAGCCACGACAAGAATCACCACAGGAGCCGTATTCGTAAAAGATCTCAGCCAAATTCCACCATAACTGTTTCCTCAGAAATAAACTGTTATAATTACTCTTAAAGTTTGTGCTGGAAAGCATTAGACGATGTACCTAGAGACCGTTTGGCCAGATGAAGAGGTGGAGCATGAGAGATTGACTAAGAGAGTGTATTTGAGTCAAGTCAAGGAGAGAAGGAAAGAAGGAGACAAAAGATTAGATGGAGGGATGGGGTGGAGAATTTAATGAATGAGATGGATGTGAGCTGGAGAAAGGATAGCCTAATGGCGGAGAACAGATATAATTGATTTGTTTGTGGCCACCTCTTCCAGGATTAAGGCGCGTGGCGATAGATCAGTGAACTGACAAATTATATTCTTGTATTTTGCAGCTCAGTCTACTTTGATAATGAAGTGGTTGGTGGGTGTGAGTGAGAATAAAGGTATACACAAACAATCTTATACACAACTTAGGCTTAGTAGAGTTTATAAACACAGACCAAAGTGATGCTGAAGGGGAGAGGGAGAGGAATGGAGTGGGGGGGGGGGGGGGAGAGAGGGAAGGGGGGAAAGGGGGAGGGGAAGGGAAGAGAAAAAAAGGGGGGGGGAGGAAGAAGGTTACTCCACTGCATCGGGAGTAAAATGGAGAGATGAAGATGAATAGAGAGAAGTTGAGGGAGGGAAGGCGGAGCTGAAGGCAAACGTTATTCCTTGTGCCAGGATGCGATAAAGATATAGGGACGAAGGAGGATAGCAGTAAATAAAGGGGAAGATGGAGGGATGAAGGTAGAAAGGGAGAGGACGGGTAGGAAAAGGAAGAAGGAGAGAGAGAGAGAGAGTCAGAGGGGGAGATTGTGTGATGATGTTGGAAATGAATACAGGGGCCAGTCAGCACAAGGAAGGCTGTTGATTACCCTTCTGACTTAGTTTTTTTTTTCTTATTAGACTTTTTTTTTTAATCCACTATACGATAGAGTAAATAGTGTGCAGATGTTTGTATAAAATGAACGACAATTTAGACTGGCTAAGCACAACATAGCAGGAAATAGCTATCAAAATAAAATGCAATTACTATTTGCCATCATCACCATAATTATAATCGTAATCCAAACCCTTCTTCACTCACGGTTATATAAGTGTAACGGGATCAAAGAACAGTAGCATTAAAATCTAAGAGTAGGAGAAATACAGCATGATATGGACATCATATTCGTTCTTTTATCATTCAGGTCTTCCAGACTCTAAGTTCCATCTCACAGGTTTAGCGATCCACACACAACAGTTTACTTCACAATGACTGTGGGGCAGATACGGTATTAAGATAATTATCGGATGCAGCCCTTGTCATGTACAGCTAAAGAGAGAAATTCTTAATAACTTCACAAAGATAATAACAAGAGTGTGAACAATGACTTTCGAAACCCATTGATGTCATCTCCGGAACCCAGCAAACTATTCAGAAGATTATGGATGAGTTTCATAGCAGTTAACTTAAAATGTGAAACGATATTCTGCCCGCAACAGTAAGTCACCATACACAATTCCTTAATCACATCCTATCAACAGGATTTTTTCTTCCATTATTCCATGTCTCACTTATGTACGTTTTTCGGCCTTCCATCCCGCCTTTAACCCTCAGACTCACTCAACTGTAAGGAAGTTTGAGGCCATGGACCCGGTTTCACAACTCATTATACGATCAGTACCCTTTCATAACTATATTTTTTCCCTCACGAAAGAGACGAAAATAGCTTCTTTCGTGTGTTTCGTGTTCCTTCTGCAATACGAAATCTTAGGCATGAGAGGAAAAATGTGTGAAATTGCCAGGTACATGATTTAACAACAAGGACTAGATGATGAGGGTACAGAATCATATGTCTATTGTTCGTACTTCAGAAGCAAATCTAAGTTACGACAAAGAATCCATCCAAATAGTTTTTAACAATCCCCTCTCATTCCCCCTTCCCACCCTCTTCCTTCACCTCCATCCCCAGCCTTGCGTATGTCCATTGTGAACCCCTTAACCAAACCCCTGCTGTGAAAATCGCCTCTGATGCTCCTCCTCCGCTACCCCACCCGGTGCTACCTCGACTCTGCCTTGCCACACCTTTACATTAATCACACACGCTTACCCTACACACCATTTATCAACGTATTTTGTTAATATTAGATTCATTTTTATTCTTCGCCTGTTTCCCAACTTTCATTTCCATTATTATTTCATTTTTCTTGACCTTTCCATCCCCAATTTACTTTTATCTTTTATTCCCCCTCACATTCCCATCCTCCTTTTATTATTTTCATATTCTTCCTCTCATTCTCATTTCGCTTTTTGTATCATTTATCATACCCTTAATTACTATTATCTTCATTTTTTCCTCACTCTCCATTCCATTCATACGAGTTACAAATACAAGGAAATACACGGCACGAAAACATTTATAAACAGCACGTAAGAACTTTAAAGGAGCAAACTTAGGGAAATGTTATGCATTTTCTTACAATTCTGTTTCCCTTGTTTATTCGTTCTAGTTAGTGTCACACTATAATTTTCAGCTTAGGAGTGCATTGTGGCTGTGAGGAGGATACTGAAAGAAACATCTAGCTTATTGCAATATGGCAAATCTGTTAAAGCTCAAAAAAGTCGTCAGGAGAAAGTAAAAAACAAAGAGATTGCAAAGAGAAGAGATAATCTCATAAACCGATAAGGACAAGAGCAAAGCAAATACGTATTATACACTGTGCCATTTTTTTGAATGAAAAATGAAGGATACAATATTAATAACAGAGAGAGAGAGAGAGAGAGAGAGAGAGAGAGAGAGAGAGAGAGAGACCTTTATTCAATTTAAAAGAGCATCTATGTAGCTAAAGTTCTAATTAAATCTATATCTAACCTCTTCTGTTTGCAGATTCTCCCCAAAGTTATCTAAGGTCGTCTGAAGATAAGGAAACTAAAGTAAAATAATCACAATCGAACTGAACAGGTTAATCAAATCTCCAGATAAGAATTCTAGAGAATTTACAGTACACCTCTCTCTCTCTCTCTCTCTCTCTCTCTCTCTCTGATAGAGGGAGAGAGAGAGAGAGAGAGAGAGAGAGAGAGAGAGAATGGCGTTTTATTTATAAGTACCTTCTGCTTTATTGTGCAGGCGGCCAAACAAAGTATCATCACTCATAGACTGGAAGATATTGTTCTTGTGCGAGGTGTGTGTGTGTGTGTGTGTGTGTATATTCAATAAAAAATTGATATAGGTCATTTACTTATATACCGTACTGTAAAAAAAAATAAAAGAATTAAAACACACACACACACACACACACACACACACAAGCACCAATGGCAGCAATCAGTTTCCGCAAGTTGTGTGAATGTTGTTGTTGCCAGGAGTAAGGGAAATGACAGTGATAATATGTGTTGGGCAAATTCATCACCTTGTCTCACCTTGGGCAAATTAGCACCTTGTCTCACGGCGAGGGTCCTGTGACGTGGGTGAGCAGGGGGCAGATCGACTAGCCCGTAGTATCTTTAGCTTTGGAGGCTTCGTAGCACAGATTCCCTCGCGATTTATTTTTGTTTGTTGCACCTTCTGACTCTTTTGCATGTTATTACCAGCCGCGATATCGAAGCTGGTATTGTTTTCAGTTTGTGTGTGTGTGTGTGTGTGTTAGCACGATAACTTCGCAACCGCTCAAGATATCAACATAAAATTTTACAACTGTGCAGTAGGGATGAAAATCTCCTACGAGTTTGAAATTGGTGAAAGTAGGTCTAGGTCAAGGCCATATTCCAAGCCACGCTAAATATTTATCGGCTCGCGGCTGGTGTGATTCCCCTCTTGGGGGGCCTCTAGCTTATGTTGTTTTAATATTGACATAGATAGTAGGCTGTGTACTGCATATCCTAAAAACACATTAACATACTAGATACAGAACATGCTAATAAGAGGTGCTGGACAACCTCAGACGAGACTACAGGCCTTGGTGGGCCAGACTAACCAATGGGATTTGCTTTGTGCTAAGAGGTTTTGGCAAGTGGTGCTAAGTGGCTGTATTTTAGGTGCTGTAGGAGCGATTGATGTTGCTTATTTCATTTTAAAATTTTGTAATATGTTACTTACATCGTTTTATTATTGCCATAGTTTGTATCAGTAACATGAATGAGAATACTTAGTTGCAACAGACAAAATAAATTGCTAAGGATGAAGTACTACGAATTGTTGCCGTTGTTGTTGTTATTATTGTTGTTGTTGTTGACCCTGGAAAAAAAATACTTTTTCAGTCCCATTTTTGTTCATATTTTGGGGGTTTTATTAGGAACTTACGATAAAAGCACCAAAGCTTCTAAACAAATAAGTTAGCTCAAGTAACAGAATAGTCGGATCTTTATGAATACGGTTTACTACACATATTTATGTGTTCTGTTTAATACTGTATATGACAATTGCAATGTAATTCGCTAAATGATCTTTTCCGACACGCACAGCTACTTGATTAAGATGCATGACATCTTTCTCATTAAGATGAACAATGTAATTTGAAGCAGGTCTTGATTTTACCTTTGATTTACGAGGTGAACTTTCTTATCTATTGCCCACATGCTAGTATTTTCTAACGTATTCTTTTTTTTCTCTTCCATCCGCAAGACTGTATTCAACTGAGTATGCCCATTACGGGTGCCATTTGCTTTCTCATTGCATTGTATCATCGACTGCACACCGCCTACATCTGTCTATCTATATCTGCTATCAATAACTGTCTATCTATCTATCTACCTCTCTGTCTGTCTATCTATTTATCTGTCTGATCAGACCATATATCTCTAACCTATTTATCTAACTGTAAATATCTATCTCTCCATCTATCTGTCTATATCTGTAAATGTTCATCTTTCCGTCTAGCCATCTATCTATTTGTCGTTAGATCTGTCTGCCCACCATTCTATCTGTCTATATATCTGTTTAGCTTCTGTCTATCTGTCCATTTGAATTTCTATCTATTGGTCGTCTATTTCTCGTCCTTCCTTTTTTCTTTCAGTATTTCGTCCTTTCTTCTTAAATCATTTTTTTATTTCCCTATGTGTACTGTCAAAAATCCAACCCTTAATACAAATTCCATTTTCCCGTCACACAACTCTCATCACATATCTCTGGATGTATTTTTTTTTAATACAGAAATTAGATAATGGCTGTCCTCACACAGTACTCCCAGCCACCTGGCCTGTGTACGTAATTGGTGGGTAGAGGCAAACTGAAAAGGAGGGAGGGCAGGGTATTACGTGAAAGTAAGGTTACAGAATAGAGGGAGATTTTGGGACAGGAAGAGGAAGAAAGAAGGGTAGAGAGAGAGAGGTGGCGGCTACATGAAGAGAAGTCGGGTAGGCGGAGGAGGCTGCAGAAGGGGGTAAAGAGGGAATGGGGAAAAGTTCATGGAAAAAGAATGGGTGACACGGTTTGACCCACAATTTAACGAAAAATCTTATTGATGCTGGTGACAGAGATGAGGGAGGGAGAGGAAAAGGGAGTGGAAGGAAAAAAGAGAGGGAGGAAGAGGAGGAAAATGAGAAAGAAAAGGAGGGGGGAAGGTAGTGGGAGGAAAAAAGAGATGAAGGGAGGTTAGAGTGGTGGATAATGAGGGATGAGGGAGAGGGAAGGGGGAGAGGAGGGACGGGAGAAGGTAGGAGGAGAAAAGAGAAAGGGAGAGAAGGAGGCAGGGAGATGAAATTGAACATTGCTCCACCACTCCTATTCCAGGTGGACATGAAATTCAAAATTAATCATTATCCAACTTTTTCCATCTACTCTTACTTCCAATTTGCTATCCTTGTCGTTGACTCATATACTGTATATAGTAAACCAGTAACTTCCAATACATTATTACCCCCTTCGAGGTGTAGGGGTCCAAGGCTAGCCTACTGTGGCCATTTTAAAAGTAGGTGACAATCCTACTTCCCTTGGTGGCATTACATGACTGATAAACCTCTATTCTTCTCTAAGGGATTGAACCAATGAGTAATAGCTAGACCGTCACTTCGACTGAGGCAGTCTAACCACTTGGTCATCTAATCTATAAATAATGGCCTCGGAAATATCATTAGGAGTGTTGCTCTTTGTTTCCTTTTGTACTCCTTTGTGTTTCAGCTTTTTACTGTCACTCATCATCTCTGTCTTGAAGTTTCCCTGTCATTACCCTCAAATCCTTTCTTCCCAGCATTGCGATTGGCGACCTGAATGGATTTTGGTCTGTTGTGGGTTGTATTCATGAGGAAGACTGGGACCTGTTAATAACTGATTATCTGTCTTAATGACCCTCACGTGATCAGTAAACATAAATCCTTTCACTTAGATGATGCATGTATAACTTTCTTACTTGTAATCTTCAGAAGATTTCATTCATTTTGGAGAAACTTTTTGAATAGGAAAGACCTTTTACTGCCTTCATTAACATTTTCATTACAAGAGGTCCAACCAGAGTTGATTATTATTGACTGAATGTAGCAAAGATAACTAATGCATCATCATAATGAAAGATTTAACATTAGCCTTCATAGCCTTCCTCCGGTCATACCTCACTCATTCCATTGCTCACGGTTAGCCCGCCTTCTCCACATCCATCTTCATCACCCATTCTGCTCTGCCTCTCCCATTCACATTTTTTCTCCTTCCTTTCTTTGTCCACCCTTGTGTTTTCCTTCCATTCTCCGTGATCACCTGAGATTACTGTCATGTCGGGTAATTATAACGTAACGACGGATTTTTTTCTGTACTTGGCATTAATTTTGTGACCAAATCGCGTCCCTTTCAACTGTCGTGTTAGATGTGTCAGTCATAAGTTTCTGCATTACCATACACTTTTTACTTACAGTAACTTATAGTTAGCATCTCTTCCTCATGAGAGCTGAGCTGTACCAAGAAATTAATGCTATATATAGTTCTAGTCACTACGAAATCCTATGCAGAGGATATACAGCTGTATTATTCTCTCCTGCCATCGAGTTACGAATAATGTGCTGTAAAAAGTCGAGAATCTCCGCCAAATCAAAAGAAAGGAACCATAGTCCTGATACATCATCAGCCTGTCGCTGGTGGTCAGGAACTAGAAACATGAGCTTCAGTCCAGAAGGACACGAGATCTAACTCAAGGTAGAGCAAGGAAGGAGTTAAAAAACTGTCAAAACAGTCTTCAACTACCTTGTTTTCCAGAAGATCCACTGAAAAGTTGTAAAAACTTCCTTCTCATACCACCACCCAAGTCTGCATAAGACTGCTTTATTATAACATAATGTATGACACTACCATTTATATCTGAATGGACTATTACATCCCAGAGAAAGGACTATTTTGTGCTCAGAGTCCAATGATTAAGTAAAGAGTCTTCAGTTACTATCGATGAATTGTTTCAGAATATTATTGTATATGCGCTTCGTGCTCTCGACAAAAGATGAGCTATCCCTCTCCTACTAAAAGTTACTCACGCAGGCAATCAAATGAACACACACACACACACACGCCATGCGTTAACAAGCAGCGAAACTGCGCATGTCTGTGTGAATAGCGCCCTGAACTTTACCAGGATTCATCATCACTGGACGGAGAATATAGGACACGGGGAGTGCAACGCATATATTTTCCCTGACTATACTGTCTTAGCAAGGAACTGACATTCATTTTTTCCCTTCCTTTTTGACATTGCCAATACTGAATGTTACTTTTGGTGGCGGTGTCCTGATGCTGACAATCGATGGTTGTTTATGTATATACTGAGGAGGTGATGGTCAAGTGGAGTAGTGGACTGTTGACCGAAAGGACGCTAGATCTATTCCAGGCTGGTGCAGTGGTTTGGATATTGCTAAAACAATACAAGGCCTACCAGAATGTTATGAATGCATCCGATGTAATACCATAAGGCCATCTTAAGCAAGATATCCTTATAGTGTATTCGGTATTAACAGTGGGATTTACTACAGAGGTGTCTTCATGTGAAAGTGTGTGGAACCATTTGATTCACATGGGACTGCTTGACCTCATGGTTGAGTACATAAAAACAAAAGTTTTTTTTGGCGTACTTCATGAAATACAGCATACAGGGTGATCCGTATATTGTGCCCTTCTATCTCGTCACTTCATTTTTGTTGCAACGACGGTTCAGCCTGCTGATATGAGAAAGGCAGATACTTTGGCTGCTTCGTGAAATTACTAATGAACCATAAAATCAATGGCCGTAAAAAGATGTGATGTAGACTGAACTGCCCCTACAATACACGAATCGTGCGATGCGTAATATATAGACTACCCTGTAGAATCATCTTAGGTTGCCAGACAGTATTGTGGGTGGTATTAAAGGTTTCCTAATCATTTTGAGTAACCTGTTATTCGTGGTTCACGTTGTTTTCCTACAGGTAATTTATATATTTCTAGTGTCAACAGTGCTACAGTAACCTATTACAAGGCAGAAAAAAACAATGTTGTAAGCAATATTAATTGCTAAAAAATAGTTGCTCCCAAACCTTCAATGCTTGACCTGGAATCTTGCCTGTCGTCGTGCGAGATCAGCTGTATTTTCCTGAGCTTTCAAGGCATTCTACTACATTTTTAAGAACTAGTAATTATATCGATTTTACCTCAGTGCTGTCATGTGTTTCATAACTATCATTCTAACATGGACCGTTTTTAATGATAACATACAGAAGAATACTTGTATACTCTATGAAGAAGAAAAAAAAAAAAAAAAGGAAGGAAAGGAGGAAAGAAAAAGTAAAAAGCTAGAGAGCCTCCAAAGCGAAGATTTTCCTGGGCCAGGAGTGATGTGCATGATAAACAGTTGAAGGCATCAGCTGGTATGGCTCAGGCAGAGGCGGTACCACACCTGCCCTCACCACCATTTGGCCAGTGTGGGGAAGTGGCCCTCCCCTCTACACACGCACACCTACAATTATTTCGCGGATGGTATTCATAGAGAATCTTTTTTTTTTTTTTTTAGTTAAAGATGTTTCTTTGGCAATTAATTATTACCGGGAGTAATTTAGCTTCGTCGTATTCTTATTTTTTTCCCTTTAATATTCACTCTGCTTTGGTTTCGAGTTATATAGCAGGTGTTTGACTGAAGACAAACGCACAGCTTTGGAGAGTACTTAAATGTGGTTTCAGTTGTTCTTCGTCGGTTCCGTCCTTCCCTGTAATTAGTAATCTGCAATTAAATACTCCTATTAGTATTTATAACTATTACCGACGGAAATTGGCAGGCAGTGTGAGTTCAAAAGGAAATTGGATTAATTTCTCTCGGTCCTTATTTTATAAGTTCTTCTGAACTTAAGTTCTGCTGGTAGATACGTTTGTCTTCGCTCATACAGCCACCAAACAGCTCACAATAAACGACAGGGTGGTCATTAAAGGAAAGAAATACGAAAATCAAAATAATCTGGGGAAATAGTTAACTGTTATGAAAACTTATGTTACGAAATTATTATTATTATTTTTTTTTTTTATAAATACGTCCACTGGAACATATGTGGAATGCCAGTCCTGTAGGATGTAATTTTTTCTTTTTGTCTATTCGTGTGATATATATTCATTTGCGAGACTTTCTTTATTTGCTCCTGTTATAACATACCACACTCTCCCCTATCACTAGCATCGTATTATATAAACTTTACACACTTTTGCTTGACTGTAAACGGTAACGGTAATCCCAGATTACTTCCTTTGAGGTGCAGGGGCCCGGGGCTAGGCTACCGCAGTCCCAATACATTAACGGTAGATGACCAGCGTATTGTACTTCGCTAGATGGCACTACATGACTGAAAAAACCTCCTGTCGCCGCTACCAGATCGATCATAATGCAAGGCCTTCATTCCGGCCGGGACGTTCTAACCTCAAGACTAATAGGTTTCACTGTAATATATATGTTTTTCCTGTTATCTTCTCCTATTATTTTTTCTTTATATCTTCCTTTCCTCACCAGATCCGTTCTGCCTCCTTCCATTCGTCCATGCGATAACTCTCTCTCTCTCTCTCTCTCTCTCTCTCTCTCTCTCTCTCTCTCTCCATACAGATAACGCCAGAAAGCTGAAACCGTATACATCAGTTCCTCCTCTATTATAAGCTTTTCTCTTCCCCTCCTCTTTTCTTTTTTACTTCTTCAGCCTCCCGACCAATCATTTTATCTATTTACACACTCCATGAGTTTCTGGAGGCAAAGTTCTACCACAGTGAAATGCTCTAGCTTAGCAGGGCAGCAACAGCCAAAATTAAAATAAATGCATGAGAGGCTACAAGGATTAGTTGAGTAGCATGTTTACAGGAAGAGTTGTGAGAAACTGCTAATTAAGTTTGCCGATGTACTGTAGATTAACTGCTCTTATTTTAATGCATTATTGCTGCTATAATCCTTGTACCTTAACTCGGACCACATTATTTCCTTTTGCAGCTTTTTTCACACAGAACAGCGGCGGAAAATACATTGCTCTGGCTCTTCATCCTTGCCTTAGATCTTCTTTATGAGTAGCACCGTATTTATAGTGTTAATTTATTCATAGAGCTCTGCATTCAAGATCGATATATGGTAATTCTAGGCCAAGTTATTAAAAAAAAAAGGCATACTAGCCTATTTTATTGATTTTAGGACAGTTAGAGCAAAAGGAGTAAAGCTTGTGGGTGCAGGAAGCAGTGGCAGGTATTTAACGATAACGGTGCTGGTAGATTAATCTCATCACGAACTGTGGAATGCTGTGTTAAGCAATGATTTAACTTGCATTTTATCAGCATGGCAAGCAGAACTAATTTACTCCCTGCTCTAAAAATCATCGTAACTCTATTCCCACTACCATACATAGGGTTGGAATAATCAGGGAAAATAGTTCGTCTAATATTTAACATACTGTATTAGAGGTAGACTGCGAGATAATGCTGATTTCATGTGTGCGGTGTGTCGGGGAGAGCAGGCAGAGATTGTTAGGCGTGAAAGGGTTGAACTTGCAGGTGAGTCTCTTGAGTGTGTGGAGGAGTTTTGTTATCTGGGAGACATGTTATGTGCTGGAGGTGGGGCTGGAGTTAGTTCGGTTGCTAGAGTGAGAAGTAGTTGGAAGAAGTTCAGGGAGCTGTTGCCTCTCCTGACATTGAGAGGACTCTCCTTACGTGCTAAGGGGTCTTTGTATGCAGCATGTGTTAGGAGTGTGATGCTGTATGGTAGTGAGGCCTGGGCAGTAAAGGAAGAGGATATTCGCAGGTTTAAACGTAAAGAAATGACAATGATTAGGTGGATGTGCAGTGCGTCCCTGCGTGCAAGGCCTGGGGGGGCTGGGTTTACGATAGAAGAGTTGAGAGGTAGGATGGGACTGGAGTGTATTGGTGTTGTGATGAGGAGAGGTAGGCTGAGGTGGTTTGGACATGTGGAGAGGATGGTGGATGATAATTGGGTACAGAGGGTAAGAAGTGTTAATATTGGGGGAGGGGTTGGGATGGGTAGACCGAGAAAGACATGGGACGAGGTCATTAAATGTGACTTAAGGGTTAAGGGACTGAATAGGGAGGCTGCCAGAGATCGAGCAGCGTGGAGAGCCGCCATTAGGCGACCAAGGCCGACACATGCAAGCATGTTGGAGCCTTCAAAAACGAACGAACGAACTGTATATCACACTTTTCTCTGTTGGCTGATGTTGCAGGAGTGAGAGAGGCTTAAATGTTTCTTTGCTCATGGATGATTTTCTTCAATACAGTGCATCAAGGAGGAAAGTAACGGACATCCCTGAATGCCAAGTAAACGTAATGGATCAGCAGCCGAACTTTTGTCCATGAATGAACGATATGGACACTGAGGATCTTTAATGTCCAATATTCATTTCACAGGAATTAGTCCTTATGGGCATAGATTTAATACTGTCTGGCAGATGCTGGGATACAGTACATAAACGAAGCTCTATAGTTTTCGTTTAGGCGTAGATATACAAGAAAATCATTCAGGTAATGTACAGGGTGGTCCATGCATTTCACAGCTCAATCCGCGTGTGCTGTGGGGCGCCTCACTCAGCCTTCCCTACTACTCTGCATCCTTTTCTACATCCAATAACCCATTTCAGGCTATCAAGTGTTTGCTTCTTTACGTCAATTATCCTCAAACCAACAGTCCGCCGAACTCGCACCACACAAGAAAGAAGGGCGCAATATACGGACCATCTTACATTTTCTTATCTGTTTCTCTCTCCATCTACCGATTTGTCCATGTAACTGAATTGGTAATCCCGTAAGACGCATCCTGCCTTTGATGTAGTATATAAATAAGCCTGTGGTTTTTGTGTGACGGATAGCATTAGTAGTCACATAATACAGTAACTATGTATATATTTGCTCTCAGTCAGGCAAAAACTAATACTTATCGTTATACTTTTTGGGTCCGTATTTCTTATTATTTCCAAGTGTTGGCCATCCATGCATGATGTTTATTAACCCTTTCAACTGGATGACTTGTTTTCAAATTTCATTCTTGCTTTTTCCAGATGACATTATCAGCTTTGGAGCAGACTTTTTTTTTTCTTTATTGAAGGTGTCAGAAGCAGCCTTAATTTTCATGTTCTCTGCTAGGGGGCCTCCTAAGCTGAACAAAATCCTCTGGGTACAGCAGGACTTATATACAAATAGTGTACTCGGGGTAAAAGTGATACGATTCACGTTAATACTTCTATCATCATCATCACCCCAACATCTTTTTCCACCTAAGGATGCGGTTAGATAAGGTCCCAGGGAGCAAAAAAATGCCCAGCCAGAATGATAAGCATCAGATGTCTGGTCAAATAAATGGGACACACACTCATCAGCTGATCATGCATGCCCCGGAATCCTGACTCCTCCTCATAAGCACAAACCTCCACACTAACGCACTAATTTGTCTTATTTGTGTGATTATGTGGTGAAACCCTTTTCGTTAGTAAGTGTAGATGATACTGTGTTTGTAAAATCCAACAATGGGATGACTGTTCTTTTTAAAATCCTCTTAACCTCGAGAGAAAGAAGAATTTAAAAAAGTTAAAGAATAACCCCCCCCCCCTCTCTCTCTCTCTCTCTCTCTCTCTCTCTCTCTCTCTCTCTCCGTCACGTGATGTTATCTTTCAATGGGCATTAATTAAGGCCTGGTAGCCGCTGTCATGTACACCCTATCAACAACACAAACCTTCCATTAAGCTCCTCAACTTATGCAGCGCTTCCTTTTTTATGTATTTTTGCTACTACCGTATGATTTGTTAAAGTTTAGGAGGGTTCGCTAGCATCAAGGGGGTTAATGAAAGTTGTATCTGCCTCCATTAACACTAAAAATTTCCATTAATCTAAATAAAATCGTCTGGAAAGAGCAAGCATGGAATACAGATGACGTTCACAAGCTGGGGAAAATGAGGCAAAACTGTGACTCGTGCTGCTTATCTTTACTGTACAGGTTTTGTAGAGGGAGTAAATGGAAGAACACGATAAGGGGAGATAAGGATGATTTGTGAATGTGCTTGTGTAAGGTATAAGAATTTTGCTTATCGACTGAGAGAGAGAGAGAGAGAGAGAGAGAGAGAGAGAGAGAGAGAGAGAG
>JAGKTI010013069.1:0-15724 GCA_018397915.1 Birgus latro
GCATATTTCAAGAAATCTAGACAATACATAATAAATTATGTAGTTCCAGGTGAATATAAATATCACTCAGGCTTTTCCCTTCCTTTGTTATATACATTTATATTACGAGAATAGGTCATACGGCATATTTCAAGAGGAAAAAAGCAGAGGAAATTAGCAAACGAGTGCAGGTTGGATGTTGCCAAGTGATAATTAGCCAATTCCAGGTGTATGGCACTATCAATTACCTTATTTTTTTTATATACATTATTTTGTATAAGAATAGGACATAAGGCTCATTTCAATGTATGAAATCAGTAGCAAAATCCGGGGATGATTTACGTAGTGCAGAGCGGCTGAGCAGACGACACGAGGGAACTGGAGGGGAGGTAGGGAGGGGAGTCTAGAATGGGGGAAAATGGCTAAATTGTCAACAATGGATGGGAGTACTGATGACATTAGCAGCTCTGACTATTGTTGGACACTGGCAGTACTGATAGATGATACAAGTCACCACTTGAAAGCCCGGGCGAATTCAAAACAACACAGAATCACCAAAGTGACACCCCACGGTTTGATCCATTGCGCCGACCGTCACGAGAGTGATGACCCGTGGTTAAGGGGTTAAGGAAAGCAAAAGCATTTTCTATAACATATCTACTTTGTGACAATTTCCTATTAAATTTTCTCCACAAATCATTAAAATTTCCTGTATCTCGGAAGGGAATGAGAAGGTTGGTGGACTGTTGAAAAGCAGAAACCCAATAATGTGATAGTAATTTGTAGCAAAAACAGTTAATGGCGAATGTGTCATTAAATGATTGAGTTTTGTTTTCGTGAAAACTCGGCTGTCATGAGCAGAGCCAGGGAAACCTACATTAATGAAGGTAAGGAATTTCTCACTGTCACATACTGCCATTAGGTTAACACTATATCTGTTTGTTTGGTCAAGGTAATCACACTGGACATCATCGGGCTCTTTTATCTCCATATGGCAACCATCTGATGCTCCAACAATTCCTGGAAACCCAGCCACATCTTTGAATTTTCCCTAAACTCTCTAAATCATCACCAGTTGGCCATTTTATGTATCTGTGACCAGTATTGCAAATAATGTTTATGACAATATGAGCACAATTAAAAACAGCACTCTCTGATAGGTCAAAAAAATCTGCAATTTCTCTGTATGTGGCTCTGTTACCTAAATACCACAAACCTAGCTGAAGGCACTGCTGGAACAGGCGAAGTCCCTCCACGTGTCTGTACTGCTCCTGAACAATTTCAAGGAGAAGAGCAAAGGTTTCCTTGGTGACTCGCATATTTCTTAGGAAATACAGATCTTTCTGATCCAGGTGATCACTGAAGCCTTTCTGCTTTGTGTGTGATTCTCTGCACAAACCCAAAGGAACATAATGTAATTATAAGTATGGTTTTGGTAATATTATTATTTTTTATTTTTTGGGCAGGATGCATTGACTTACCAGCAAAGTGTCTCACTGATGGGAAGACCTAAATGAAAATGAGCATGACCAGATATGCAATAATTACAAGGCAAT
Organism: Birgus latro; assembly: GCA_018397915.1. Taxonomy (NCBI): domain Eukaryota; kingdom Metazoa; phylum Arthropoda; class Malacostraca; order Decapoda; family Coenobitidae; genus Birgus; species Birgus latro. The sequence goes on from JAGKTI010013069.1 coordinate 1,536, forward strand.
GTGCTCCTAAGATAGAAATTCCCCACACATTCACTATGTTGTTATCACAATAGAATATCATCTTGATAATTCCTTTCCCCTGAGAGTGTGCTTTGATGAAGGGTTTATAATGCAGATACAGTTCATGCATCATACAGAGAGTACTGCAAGTAGCATGCAAAACTGAATGAACCACACATGCATTCAAACAGTACTAAGTGGCCAAACAATCGTATGCACCCAAAAGAAAATAACAGAGATAAAATATATATAAATTTGGCAGGCACAACATCTGCATGATGAAGTTACCTTCTCTTCTATCACACTGAATAAGGCATGCCAAACTCCTGTCTGTATGTGATCATACACTCAAATTTCATCCAACCAACATGATCTGTAGTCAGCTGCCTAGTACCATCGTCTTTATCAAAATTTCTGACAAACTCATCACCTGTTGCCATGAAAACTATTGGTCTATCAAGCTTCCTCTCAGCTACCTAGTCACAAACAGACAAACTTTTCAAAAACCTCAAACTCATACTCCTGACATGATCTAACCAGCAATACAACCTTAAAATCTATTATTTTATCTATAAAATGTGTAGATGGGAAGTGAGAGGTAAAAATGTGGAGAGACTTGTGCTGGGGTATGTTCACTTTGCACAATCTGTTTCAATTATGGAACTTTGATAATGCTTAAAATGACAAGGGCTGCAAATTTATTGGTGCTGCAAAGCCTAATAAGTACAGTAAATGAAGCAATAACACATTACCAGACTTTTACTTACAAAACTTCTGATGTGTAGTCGATGAGTGCTAAAAAAAACATCCCAGGAGAAAGCTGAAGGTATGTGCCATATGCATATGTAATTATGATACAGTAATCCCTCAATTATTTGGATGCCCAGTATTCGGATGCATCACTATTCGGACATCGTAGGCTGTCCGACCCCCAAAATGCCCAAAAATTCGAAAAAGTAAAAAAAAAATCCAATTTTTTTGGACCGCGTCAGTTTGAATTTCCCGCGCGCGCCGACCAGCTGTGTTTTCGCACCTCCCGCCTCTGTCACAGTCTCATTTCCCGCTCCGTTCCTGGCTCGTCAACATGCTTTCAAAATGGCTGCTGAAGTGCTTGATTTTGTGGTGATATCCTACCTCCTGCAGGGCATGATGCTGCTCTTCACCTTCTTTATCATGTGTGTGATGATGGCCCCGCCACCTGAGAAGAGGAAGAAAGTGGTTCTGACTCTGGAGAAGAAGAGAAAGGTATTGGAGAAGGTGGATGCCGGGTGGCCCACATCAAGGATCCTACATGAGTTCAACCTCCCTTGCTCCACTTTGTTTGATATCAATAAGTCCCGAGATAAACTACAGCAGTACACAGCTGATTTCGCTTCGAAGACCAGACGAAACGTGGAGAAGAAGGTGATGTTTACGCCTAAGTATGCAGACATCGACTGTTTCACGCTCATCTTGTATCGATATCAACGTGCTGCTTGTGTGTTGGTACGTGGAACGGAGCTCAAAGCTGCTGCTGAGAAGTTCGCAAGGCTACACGACACCCCAGACTTCAAGGCATCTGAAGGTTGGCTCTTCGCATTCAAGTTATGACATGGACTTACCAACCGTAAGACCCATGGCGAAGCTCTGGATGCTAACGACGAAGTAATAGAACAGTTTCGGCAGAAGGTGAAGGGCTTGATTGACAGGAAGGGCCTCACTCTTGGTCAAATCTACAACGCTGATGAAACTGGCCTATTTTATCGTTCAATACCCACGAACACTCTCGTAGAGGAGACGGAGAAGCGTGTGCCTGGTCCAAAGCTCTCCAAACAACGTGTTTGCTTTGTGCTGTGCAAATGCTAACGGCATGCACTGGCTCAAGCCCGTTATTGTAGGCCGTGCAAAGCAGCCTCGATGCCTTTCATGGGTTAATGGATATCCTTCCTGTCGTGTGGTATCATTCTCTGAAGGCTTGGTTCACAACCAAGATCTTCAGAAATTGGTTTCACCAACACTTTGTCAAGGAGGTCATTCGTTATCAGACGGAGACACTGAAAATCCCACGAGACCAGGTAAAGGCCCTCCTGATTCTAGACAGTGCACCTGCGCATCCATCTGAGAAGGAGTTGGTGGCTGAAAATGGCCGCTTTAGGTGTCTGTTTTTGCCACCTAATATGACTGCTCTCATCCAACCAATGGACCAGGGAGTGATTGTGGCAACGAAGAAGCTCTACCAATGGAGGTTTTTGGACGAGGTGATGGTTGCCAACGAGGACGAGGACGATCGCAGGGAAGGACGAGACATGCGAGGACAAAAAACTGTCGAAAACCCTCACCGATACAACCTCAAGTCTGCCATCTACAACTGGGCCAGTGCATGGAAGGAAGTCTCTGTTAAGACTTTAGAAAATTGTTGGTCTCGGCTGCTTCATGGAAGTGACGTGGTGCACGATTTTGTAGGTTTTGACGTGGATGACTTCCATGCAAGGCTTCATGCGGGTGGAGACAATGTGGATATCGACGAAGTGTGTGAGTGGTTGGATGATGACGAGGGCGATCCTGGGTATCAGATCATGTCTGATATCGAGAGCGCATCTACTGTTGCCGGTCCGAGTACCCAGCAGGAAGATTCTGACGAGGACAGCGACGATGATGTGGACTCCTCACGGTTTGCCACTACTCCAACCATCCCCAAGCTGAGCGCACTCCGCGAATATGTGGAGTTCGTTCTCGACTACGTAGAACACCCGGACTGCAACAGGGAGATGGGGCCCTTGGGACTTGTGGATGAAGTGCGAGCTTTCAGGCAGCGCATCATTAATCGTCAGAATCGTCGTTGCTTGCGTCAATCAACCATTGACAGTTTTTTCAGGCCAGTCAACCCTGCCGTCGTCAACCCTCGCTCCACACCATCATCTCACGAAGACAGGCCTTCTAGCTCCGAGCCACAGCCCAGCACATCAGGCACGGCGGAGTCACCACTGGATGTTAGTTTGCGTCTGTCTTGTGAGTCCTCTGCAGTGGATAGCGTATCACCACGTCCCACCAAGGAGCCCCTACGCCGCCTCCGTCAGCTCATCTCGGACTCTGACAGCGACTAAATTCTCCTGGACTCGTCACTAGACCACATGGGAATTTACTGTTATGTACAGTGCAGTGAAGTGATGTGATGCAAGTTTTGCGAAAGAAAACGTTGTGGAAAGTGCTGGTGAGAAGTGCTGGTGACTGTAAAGTGCAGCGGAAGTGCTAAGGTGTGTCAGGTGCAATGTCTTACTGTCAGAGTCTGAGATGACCGAGCGGGTTATACATCAGGATGGCGGCATCATTCTCGTAGGTACCTAACTTCATCAAAATTCCTTGTTTTGTTCTTTCCATATCATTAATCTCATGCATAAACTGTGTGAAAGATGATTTCCATAATGATTTTCATGTCTAACCTGTTTTCAGCATGCTGTAAATGGGTTAAAAAATTACCATAAATGTTAATCATAATTTCCTGCTTTCAATTTAATTTTTTCATGCATGGTTTTGAAGTGCACCAGCTATAAAAAGGTCAATGCCATTGATTTGTGTGAAAGATGATTACCATAAAGATTTTCATGTCTAACATCTTTTCAGCATGCTGGAAATGGATTAAAAAATTACCATAAATGTTAATCATAATTTCCTACTTTCAATTTAATTTTTTCATGCATGGTTTTGAAGTGCACCAGCTATGAAAAAGGTGAATGCCATTGATTTGTGTGAAAGATGATTACCATAAAGATTTTCATGTCTAACCTCTTTTCATCATGCTGTAAATGGGTTAAAAAATTACCATAAATGTTAATCATAATTTCCTGCTTTCAATTTAATTTTTTCATGCATGGTTTTGAAGTGCACCAGCTATGAAAAAGGTGAATGCCAGTGAATTTCATGTCCGGTCATAACCTAACCTAACCATTTTGTTAATCAGAATTTCCTGCTTTTAATTTAATTTGTTCATGCATGGTTACCACTAGTATTGAAGTGCACCAGCTGTGAAAAAGGCGAATGCCATTGATTTTCATGTCCTGTACCTAAACAAAGCTGCCAACTCAGTGAACAGCTGAGCCTAACTTACCTCAAATTCATTATTTTTGGGTAAAATTTAAATGAATTCATGCTTTGTGTTCATTATTTTAGTGCACTAGCTGTGAAAAAGGTGAATGCCAGCGAATTTCATGTCCAGTCATAACCTAACCTAACCTAACCTAACCTAACCTAACCTAACCTAACCTAACCATCTTTCTGGTAAGAATTTACATCATTTACTTTATTTGATGCTTTGTATCCAATAATTTAGTGCATAAATATGAGAAAAGATTATTTCCATGTCCGATACTTACTTATACTATGGTGGCAAGTTCTGAGCACCTGTGCCTTACTCACCTCTAAATCATCATTTTTTGGTTAAAATTCAGTTAATTCATGCTTTGTGTGCATTATTTATGTGAAAAGGGACCTAAATAAGTGCTATACTTGTCCGGTAGGGAGGTAGGCAGGTAGTTTTCTGATTTAGGTTAGGTTAGGTTAGGTTAGGGTCATGAATGACCAGTGCTGGAGCTTCAAGGCCACTATCCTGACAAGACCACTGTCCGGACAGCCTTTGGCTCTATTATGTCAGATAGTGGAGGGATTACTGTACAACTAAGATGTATAACTAAGAATATGAATCTTCACAACTAAATCAATATTCAAATGATACAGATACACGTGAATATGAATTGTGAGAAAAAAAACAAGCGTCCTAGATACTCCTCACTGGAGAAAGTTATCTAAGTTTAACAGAGGTAAATTTGCATAAGTCTCGTGAGAAAATCAGGCAGTTAATCCCCTAACTCACCTACAACCACCTCTCATATACTGAGATTTGGCCAAATCAGTAAGGTCACTTAGCTATATATTGAGTCGAACAACAAGATGACGACGGGCGTGCTGTTTCGGTCTTTCCTGGGCAATCAGGCGTCCTTNTTAATTACAAGTCAAATACAGCTAACTTACTCCGTAAAATATACAAGGTGAATCTAACTTAATCTAATCTTAGTTTTAATTAAACTAAACAAGATATTCCCCCTTTTCTACAGATAGATATACTGTATATATATTAAAACTGGCCTCCCGTTTGATTGTGGGCTTTTTCATCTTTACCACGTCATTCACGCAGGCGCAGTTTAGGTCAGTGGAAAATTCCCTAGTTTTACATGTATGTACATAGTTGTCTACCAACGTTAAACGCAGTAGCATTTAATTTATTAATAATAAGAATTAACAGAATGTAATCTCTGGGTTTTTAAACCTCTCAAGTACGTTTTTCCTCTGCTCTTTAACGATCAACAACTAAAGTAAAAAGCACAACCGCTCGGGGGGAAAATATTTCCCACATGAATCTTCACAAGCTGAATTAACACTCAAAATGATACTGATACACATGAATACCATAATCCCATGGTCTCAGTTGGACTCTTCGGGAAGAAACCTAAAATATTATCACCAAACAATATTCTGTCAAGCCTAAATATACAAAGTAACTCAAAGGTCATATATAAATTGGACACAGTAATCAAACGGAATATCCAAATTGACACAATATTCAAGTGGAACATTCAAATGGACACACTATTGATTATTCTCTTAGGGCTAAATATGTACCTCAACTCAAAACTCTTATGCAGTTAGAAACAGTATACCAAATGGTTATTCAAGTGGACCAGCCGATATAAGCTTGAATTACATAAACTAAGGGGGGAAGGGATTTAGTGTGGGCAGACGTTAGGCAGTGGTTAACCCGAGGAATCCCATCGACGTATGGGTACGTCGTGATGTTTTGTCACATCTACACCCATCGACGTATGGGTACGTCGCGCAATTGCAACGGTCATAATTTGCACAATTTTCAAGTTTCATGGGTGATTTTTGGTAGGCATATGTGGGAGACCTTCCTCTACCTGCTGTCAAGCGGGGATACTGCCTGGCCCCACCTAACTCCCCCTCCTCCCCACACTGAGAAATTCACCTGTTAGCAGTAAGCTGGCCAGTAAAGGGTATGCCCCACGGTCTTTCCAATGACGAAATTTTTGGTGAAAGTGATTCCTGAGGTGGAGGACAAAGAAATAAAGAAGCTAGAGCAAGAAACAAACAGAAGTGATGAGGTTGTAATGTCATAAAGGAAGGTGCCATATGCGAATGTGTTTGGTGACTGAACAATGTTTATATTGCCAATATATAAATGTGTTAAAACCAATATAGTCTGTTACTACACAGAAATTCGTACCAAATACATAAATAAATACGTAATTGAAGTGCCTTGAATTAGTTAACCCTTCCATAGTTCGTTTTCTTTAGCAAGGTACCCTGAAAAAGAAGGAAAACATAAAGTTGCATGACACCTGTATCAACAGTTTTAAGCACAGGATCGCGATTTCTCTATGAATTTTCGATGTTTCTCACTAAAGCAAAGGTTTGAGCCAATAAATTTTTTTCCCCAAAAATGCTCGGGATTTTGGGGTATCGTAGGTTGGAAATCGGTCGGGACGTGACAGGTTAATCCCGACCCATTTGGCTTCAGGAACATCTGACCTGCAACAGTAGATCTACGATTGGAGCAGCAATCTCATTCAATACAAAAGGAGTCAGGGGAAATACCACCAAGTTAACTCATTAAAGTATATGATGATTTACATTACACGAGTAAGGGGGGGGGGATTCAGTGTTCAAGCACTAACCTGCAACGGTAGAGAGTGGAGTGGCAATCTCGCTGTTGTGTGCTACTCCAGGTCTTATATAAACTTCTATCATAGTATTAGGGAATTGGATAGAACTTTAGCTGATTAATTGCAAGATCAATGTCTCTTCTAAGATTTCTAAAGAATATGAGAAACACGTTTGCACTCAACACACAGAAAAATGACTTACGATGTTTAAAATTTTTGTGACAGGCATACAAAGACTTTAATCATATTGAAGCCAAAACGAACAAGAATCTGAACAATTTATCACCATGCTGGATTTATGGCCTTACAGTGACTTGCAATGCGAGGCCAGTAACGCAAATTTCACTCTCACAAATGACTATTATCAACAATTAGAACTCAGATAGCTCTCAATTCACTACTACTTAATTCAAAAGGGGAACCCTATTAACACTGACATAACAGTCTCTAGATCTGAGTACGATTAAGTCTTCCTAAAGCTTACACGGCTATGCGTGTTTGCTGGAATCAGCTGATCCATATGTATAAGTTAATCACATTCGTACAAATGCTCGACTTAGTACTATCAATATTAGAATCATACTCACATTATGAATATCAGCTAAGACTAAGCTTATATCAATATTAGAATCATACTCACATTATGAATATCAGCTAAGACTAAGCTTATATCAATATTAGAATCATACTCACATTATGAATATCAGCTAAGACTAAGCCTATATATATGACTTAATGGCTAAAACTGAACTGTGCAGACTACATTTACAACAATACTTAAGCTTAAGATTACACTTAGAATACTAGCTTATCCTACACTTAAAACTAGGGCACTACACGGGTCCTTTCTCCGGGAGAAAATATTTTAACATCGAAAGTCAACATTCAATTCATTCATCTACATTTCCTAGGGGCGTGTGTGCAGGCAGGACAGACTTACCAAATTTGACTGTGAACCTCTCTTTGAACTTAAGATAACGATTTCCCAGATTCTTCCTCCTATAAGTGGCACCTGTCGGTCCACAAGTAAAATCGCGTACCCCAGGGGGTCGCTTCTGTCATGATGAACTCTCGAAATTCAGGGGAAAGATGTACCCCAGCCAACCTCCTGCCTGGGTGGCAACATGGTCGTCTCACCTGGACTGACCCGTACTCTCCCTGCCAGGATCGTCCCATGGGCGCTTCCCATTCATACATCCTACTAACTAATCGCATTCACGCTCCCATCCATTCATTCTTTCGTTTCCAGCTCTCCACCTAGTAACTGGCGAGCACCTGTCAGGTTCTGAAGTCACTGTTCCACCCTAGACCACGTTGACTGTAACTTGGTTTTCTTTCGAATTAAGACAACCCAATATTCCCATTGAACAGGGCTGCACCCATAACCCAAACTCGAATGAACTCTAGACACAAGATTAAACCCTCGATAGATGAAACTTTCTCTTGAACTCTAAACTGTCATAGGCAATAATAAGACAGTCTGACCCTCACACATTTCACTATCCATTGCTTAACTTAATGCTGCCATAACCAGCTTTGAACACTTAACATTCCTGATTAAGTCTCTGGGGAGGGCGTCTCTCACAGGGCGGTAATTGTTCGTCCATCGGATCAGGTTCGAAGGCTTCTTCCAGGGGCTCTAAGAGTTACTGTCTTCCTCCATAAGAGGGCTTCACTTGTCCTGCGGCTCTTTGTATCTTTTTCCCCGTGAACACATTTTCTACCACATACATACTTCCGTCAAACAACACTTCCACTAGTCTATACAGACCGTCCCATTTCACATTAAACTTTTGACACGTACTGGGTGCCGCGGTTTCCTTCTTAATCCATCCACACGGGTTCCAACTCCAACCGCTTGATTCTTCCACCTTCCGTTAGCCATGTCTCTATACCGATGCATCATCTTCTGATGTGTTTCCCAAATAAGAGCATGGGTGACAGCCATCTCGTCTTCCTCACTGTCGACGGAGGGTAAGGGTGCACCAACCAGCCTAGGTGGATGACGAGAGAAAAAGGTGAAGTAGGGTTGCTGTCCCGTGGATGTATGGATCACTTGATTTATGGCAGTCTGACATGGCTGGGGCAATTGGGGCCAGCGAAGCGGGTGGCCCTGACATAAGGCAGAAAGGACCGACTTCAGGGTCCTGTGCATCTGCTCAGTGATTCCATTCCCTTGTGGCTGATAGAGGGGTCGTGTACCGGTAGTAGAGGGTGATTCGGTGTCACTGGGAGAACCGCTGGAAGTCTCTGCTGGTGAACTCGCCTCTATTGTCCAGTACGATACTGCGAGGGGTGCCATAGTCTGCCACATACTCCCCAAGTTTGTCTGTGATATGTGGCCTGTTTTGTTTTGAAGGGGAAGAACCTAACGAACATGGTATCCCTGGACTCCAGCAACCATATCAGTAAGATCTATCCCAATCCTTTCCAGCGGCTTATTCACTGCAGGCAATTCCTTCCACTGTTGCTGCAGTCCAGCATCCTGTTTGAATCTCTGACAAGTTACACATTTTTTGACTTATTCAAACTCATCAACCTTAAGATTTTACCAGCCTTTTTGATAGTTTTCTTTTGTCCTAGATGACCAGTTAACTCATGTGGATGTTGAAGAGCCTGTACAACTAAGGCATGAGGGACTATGAGGCTGTAATGAAAACTACTGTCTGCCTTCTCCCAAACTGATCTAAGGTGGCTTTTGGTAGTCTTTTGGCAGGAACTTGACTACCTTCGAGATGCTGCGCTAGTTCTCCCCACACAGGTTCTTTTCTTTGACGGGCCTTCATTTATTCTCGATCTAATCCGAGCCAGGTGGCTTCAGATGGACGGACTACTACTCGAACTAGGCGTGACAACTTATCTGCTACAAAATTGTTCTTACCCTTCAGATCCTGGATGTCATAGTTATATTCTCACATTTCTAGGATCCATCAATTCATCCAAGGTGATTTAGTCTTACGCTTGAATATACTAGTGAGAGGTTGGTGATCAGCAACTACGGTAAAATGGGTACCCCATAGATAATTATGGAAGTTACGGCACGCAAGGACTACAGCTAGGGCCTCTTTATCTGTCGCTGAATATCGTGTTTCACTGGGGTTCAACTTTTTAGAAAAATACCCGATCGGCTTGGCAGCACCTGATTGAATCTGGTTCAGGACTCCCCCAACACGAGCATTACTAGTGTCTGTAGTGAGGATGAATGGTTGTTCTACCTGAGCTCTAACTAAGATAGGGGCATTCATTAGGCAAGACTTGAGTTGTTCAAAGGATTTCTGGCATTCGTCCGCCCAGATAAACATTACCCGAGATTTAGTTAACTTGGTGAGGGGCGTAGCAATTTTTGCAAATGATGGAACATGTTTTCTGTAAAATCCATACATTCCTAGAAATCGCCCTACTTCCTTTATGGTGGTGGGAGGTTTCATCTTTGCGACCGTTTCAACATTCTTCGGATCAGGTTTCCTTCCTTTGGCAGAGATCTGATGACCTAGGAAGGTGACTTCTTTACAGCCGAATTTGCACTTACCGAGAATTATTTTTACTCTGTTGTCAGTGAGTGACTTGAAAAGTTTCCGCAGTTGTTGTAATAGGGCAGAATTTCAGGTGCCGAGAGGATCAAATCATCCAAATAATTCTTAAACCAACCCTTCTGTAAGAGAGGTGCTAGTATTGAAACCATTCGCCTGGAGAATATTGTGGGGGAACAATTGAGACCGAATGGGAGACGTCAAAATCAGTATAGTGCCGCCCCTTCAATGAAGGTACTGAGGTAATGACTTTCTTCATCTAGCAGAATTTGGATATACGCCTCTCGCATGTCAAGAGCGACATAATACTGATGTCCAGCCACTTGTTGAACTAGTTCATCCAACCGTGGGAGGGGGTAGATGTCAGTCGCGTGGTGTTGATTCACATGACGATAATCAAGACACATGCGTTTGCTACCATTCAGCTTATTTACAAGTACAATAGGTGACAACCAGGCAGCATTATGATCGTTCTGTGATTTCTCTGTCCTCCATATCTTTTAGCACACCTGCAATGACCTGCTTCGCTTGTTTGGGATAGCAGTACATGGGTCCATGACTGGGCTGAGGATCAGCCACTTTAATATGAGCAAGAGGGCCACTGATGAGTCCTAATTCACTTTTGTCGAGAATAAGAGAGGGTCATGCTTAAGGATTAACTGAGTTAAGTCTTCTTGCTGGGCTTTAGTGATATGATGCCATTTTAGTTTTCTAATTAGTTCTTTCAACCTTTGAACACGTGTCTCACTTTGTCTGACCTGATCATGTTCTGGGAGAAGGTCACTGTGAATTTTAGTGACATTAACCCTACCAAGAGGTGGATTACCAATTCTCTCATATGACCCAACAATTGTGCCCTTACGAAATACCTTCTCCTTCTTAGTCGCATTAGTGAGTGGGAGGTAATGGAATTCTCAGAACTGACTTTGACCAAGTAAGGGTGACTGATATGACTGACACTAGGTTGAGGATAAATGATGAAGTTAGTGCCCGGAACTTCTTTTACAGGGACGGGTATAAACTTAGCCTGATATGGGTCTACTTTCATGGTGGTAAGCAGATTGATTTGCGAGAAGTATCGTGATGGGTTGGAGGGTTCGAGTGGGTCAGCCTTCACTCTTTCAACTTTGCTCCTTTGTCGGTGAATATGATTCACAACATAAGGGGCGCCTCCCCATAACATGACTCTCTGCTCCATCCCACATGAGAGGAGATTGGCCTAGTACGTCACAACCAAGGAGCAGATCTGTACTAATATAAGAATTTGGCACTACTGGGAACCATTGTTTTTGTGTCTTCTCATCTCCAACTCTATATCTTGCCTGCAGCATTTCTAAAATTCTCAAAGGGGCACCTGTGACTCTATGTAAACGGGGCGGGTTTCACCGTGTATTTACTTCTCCCCCTATTAGCTGGACAGCTGATTCTTTAATTAGAGTGTAGCTACTCCTGGTATCAACTACAGCTTCTAATATCTTTCCATTTATCACTACACTGATGGTGGGGGATGTACAACCACAGGTTAGTCATAATTTCTGGAGTGGATCTTGCGAATCTTTCGATTTGGAGTCATTTTGTTTTGAAGGTTTATAATTACATCCAGGACATCCATGGTCTCCACAATGACATCAGAGTCTGCAGCAGTCAAAACAATGTCCTGGAGGAGGTTTCCGCCAACACTCTTGGAGACTTTGTGAAGAAGCTAAACAGTGGGCACAGTATTTACTGCTAGAGTTTTGGGAGTTGCTAGGTTGCTCTTTATTAATCACTCGCGCTAGGCTAGATTTAAGCTCGCGGAACTGGCGTTTTAATTCTTCCACTTCATCTTTTGGTCCATCTAGACTCGAGTGATCTGTCTGGTTCAACGAGATGGACGGCAATGACTGATTCTTGAGTTTTCTCCCCTTGACGTTCTTCTCGGCAGGTACCGCATTCACACAAGGGGTCTGATTCACTTCCAACAACTGATGTTCGTGTTCAACTCTATCTAGGAACTTCTTTAACCCGTACCATCACAGGCATTTTTTGCAATTTTATACCCACCCAATCCCGGACCAAGAACGATTTTTGTTGTTGTTGTTGCCTAAAACAGTCCAAAAGGACATATAAATCAAAGAAAAGCAAAAAAAAAAAAAAGTACTCCATATAGGAGAAATAAGAGCAGGATGGCCATCCATTGTGTTTATGGCCCAGTTTCCCAAGTTGTGAGCGATGTTTTGCAACCCAGCTTGGCGGGATGAGAGAGAACTGGGGAGGAGAATGGGGGATTCCCGGCTCTCAGTTTCCTTCTCCATTGGCTCATATTCCTCCCCAGAAGAGTCATCCAGGTCTTCTTCTTCTGAAGAATCACTAAATGAAGGGACAGAAAAGTCCATGTGAATATTTCAACGGCCTCCTCCAGCCCAATGAGGTGGAAAAATGGCGTCATTTTCCCGACATTCTGATACTATGATGGACAGTGGCACACTGATGTTACCCACCCATGCAGAACCGAACTTTTTTTTTTTTTTAAGATTCGCCACACTGGTGTGGCACGGGCTCAGGGTGGAGAGCCCGTCAGAGGAGCGCAGTAAACAAGGGGGCGTCCTCTGCATGGCGACAGAGGCCGAACTTATTGCTACAAGTGCATGTGCACAGTGTTGCCAATACATTAAGCTACTCCTTAGCAAAAAATTAGCTAGACTGAAGCAGTTTGAGATTCGCTACAGGACTCGAAATTAGCTGTCAGCACCATCACGTCAGTGGGATTAATTGAGATGTTTTGTACTGTCGGTACCATGCTGACGGCGGGAGTGTACGGGTTAATGGGTATTCGTTGTCTAGGAATCCCTCGAGTTTTTCTCGTGACGAGAGAGGTAAGCCATACCACAGCTTCCGTTTGATTGCTTTGTCACGGTTGGGGAACTTTTCATTAGGGAATTTATGCTCTATCGCCGCATGCTGGCAGATGAAACGGTGTGTGAAAGCCGGGGGTGACTATCAAATCATAACACATTGATTCTAATTCCTGCCAAGCCCTATCAGTACAGACCTCTATGGCAAACTCCATTAGAAGAAATTCCTTAAGCGCTGACCACGAGACTACTCTGTGTTTTATTTAGTTTTTATGAATGAAAATAGCAAGTTCAGGGCTTACTCTACCCTTCACAATCTGCATGCGCATCACATCATCCGAATCATATTGTTCAACTAATTCAAAAAACATTTCCAGCCGTGCTGCTGCATCGATACTCTGTAACTGGTGGAGGCTCAGAATCAGAATATCACGAGGCTTTGTAAGGCTCCATTTGCTCTCACTGTTGGATGAGGTTTAGAAGACAGAGGAGAGGATATATTCGTGGGGCACCGTTGAGCTTCTAACTCGTCTAATTCATATCACTAACTGACTAAGTGTAGGTGAAAGTTCCTCCTCCTCTTTAATTTGAATTTTCACACTATCTCGCCAGCTCATGGTGTTAAGAGAGGGGTTAATTCTTCTTTCTATACTGTCTCACTCTACTCTTCTTGACATGTGATCCCTAATTTCCATTAACAACTTCCACCTTTTTTACTAGTACGACGGGGTAGGGCCACGGGGTGGTGGAGGGTGAGATGACGCCAGCATCTAACATTTCCTGGACCTGCCGGTCCTCCTTAGCTCGCTGGTGGGGATTCTTTCGCCTGGATGTTTGGCAAACTGGTGGTCCTTTGGTGTGGATCTCGTGGGCCAGGACAGCGGTGTGGCCTATATTAGTCGGTCCTGACGCAAATAAGTCCTGAAAGTCCAGGAGTAGGTCGCGAAGGCTGCCTGCTTGTTGGGGAGAGAGGTAGGGGGGTAAGGGAGGTAGGGAGGTGGGGTCACGAGGAGGTGTGTAGGGCTCGGCCTCTTCCATTTCTCACACGACTAACCCTTTGGGCAGGATAAGGGATGTGGTGGAGAGGTTAGCGATGCACACTGTGTCGTGGT
>JAGKTI010013070.1:0-23621 GCA_018397915.1 Birgus latro
TTACTTTTTTTTTCATCAGGAGTAGACAAGGGATTATTTAAGGTGTAATAAAATAAATCGCCGAGGAAATCTCTAAAACCAACGAAAACACGGTCCAGTATTTTAAACTTCGCGCTGCTCAAGACTGTGCCTGAGCAGTGCAAAAGTGTACATATTGTTGACTCACTGTACATTGTCTCGTTGTACTGCACTCTTGTACTCTCACCTGTTTATAGGATGTACATAATTTGCTCTAGTCCTCCAATTACAGTATGTTCTTAGCAAAAACTGCGATACTGTACATAGCGAAGTAAAGTGCGCGAAAGTTAGAATTGTAACCTACACTTTAAAAGGATGTGAATGAAAGGGGATGGGACATAAGTGAGGCACATTTTACATGCATGTGTGTTTGTGTACGCTTGTAAATGATGGAAAAGAAAGGCGAATCCATGTTTGTCAAGTCGCAAACCTCAAGGGGGAGGGGGAGTTAATCTGCGGCGGAAGTGTCAGAAGGAAAGTGTCAGCAAATGTTGATATATAAACAGGGAACACGTCAAACTACTTAAATTCCGGTTCTGTTCTCTGACAAACATTTGCCGTATAAAATCCCACTGATACAGCAAGAAAAACTTTGAAATACGTCACCTACTGCAAGAAAAGCTGAAATGCGTCACCTATAACGAGAAAATTTTGAAATGTCACCTGTAACTGAAAAAATTTGAAATACGTCGCCTGTAACAAGAAAATTTCACACATCATTGATCGAGGCGGCTACAGCAAAATAATAATAATGGTAATAACAATGATAATAGTGGAAGAAGCCAGTGAAGAAACAAAAGAAGTATAATCCAGACACCAAAAAACACGTCGATCAAATAAAACGCTTGTCTCCCCAAGGCTGTGTTAAATTCAGCGGATCTAAACGGAAGTGGATGTGGGAAGTGTCGCGTCGAATGCCTTTGCAGAACAATATCTTCCTTGTTTACCGAGGACGCCTTTCAAGCCCATCATTTCAGCCAAGCCAGCCCAGTGACGTCATCTTTCAGCCCAGTGACGTCATTTTTCAGCCCAGTGACGTCATTTTCCAGCCCAGTGACGCCTTTTTTTTTTTAGCCCAGTGACGTCATCTTTCAGCCCAGTGACGTCATTTTTCAGCCCAGTGACGTCATTTTCAGCCTAACATTCAGGGCAATGTCTAACCCGCCAAGTTTAAAATTTCTCCAGAGCTGAGGAAAACCGTCTGAATATAGCAAAAATTAAATTGGAAAAGAAAATACGTAACAGGCTTGGAGGTGCAACTCTAGGAAGGCTTGGAGGTGTAACTTAATGGCTTGGAGGTGTAACTTGAAAGGCTTGCAGGTGTAACTTGAAAGGCTTGCAGGTGTAACTTGAAAGGCTTGCAGGTGTAACTTGAAAGGCTTGCAGGTGCAACTTAAATGGCTTGGAAGTGTACCTTGAAAGACTTGGAGGTGTAACTCTTCAATAACTCTGTATATATAACCAGCATGTCCTGCAGGTGTAGCCAATTTCAACAGTGCCTGTGTATTTGC
The DNA here is from genome assembly GCA_018397915.1 of Birgus latro. Classification (NCBI taxonomy): domain Eukaryota; kingdom Metazoa; phylum Arthropoda; class Malacostraca; order Decapoda; family Coenobitidae; genus Birgus; species Birgus latro. The sequence goes on from JAGKTI010013070.1 coordinate 1,530, forward strand.
CTATATATCACCGCCTATAACCATTTTCAAACTCTATTTCAAACCCTGTTTCATTTGCGTTGTTGTCACGAAGGTATACTGTATATCGTTCAATAACATTATATCATTTAGTCACCAATTTCATCATTCCTGTATTTCATGTTATCCTCTATGTAATATCCTATATTTAAAGCGATAATTATCCCGTGTATTCCCCATATAAGATCAGTATTTCCAGTTATCCTCGCTTGAAGGGTCGTATTTTCGTTGGCTTAGATTTCGTTACACTTTCTCCTTGGCGATTTATTTTGCTCAGTACTCCTTAAAATTTTCTTCTTTATTATATCAGTTTGTCTGGTCTAAGCAACATTCCCACCAATAACATTCAAGAAGATATTAAATTCCCAGGCTCTTATGATTCTCTCGCTATACTCTTTTTACTCTTGGCCAAAAATCGCTCTCTCTCTCTCCATTCTCAGTGCCGAGTTGTAGCAGCAGATTAGCACCAGAAAATTACGTTAGGCATGAGGAAAATCTATGGAAAGGGTGTAGGGCCATAGCACTGTCTTGCATCACGTGACCGGATGAAATAAACTGCAATAGGACACATATCTTGGTCAGATTAATGTTAAAGAAGTGTAGGTACAGTAATATCGTTTCTCGCATAGTTCAAACAAATCTGCCGTTACGCGGAATCAAATACAAGAGTTGTCCTGATCATGGAGGAGTTAAGGTGTAATATGCAAAAACAAATCACTTAAGGAAGAGCTGCCACGAATATTCTATGCCAGTGAAACTAAGGCCTTCGGTAATATATAAATAATTTCTACTTTCGTCCATTCAGAGTAAGCCATGGGTAATGTCTATGCACACAGCTGTACAGTGTTATATATTCTTCGTTACCTGAAGGCTCGGGTATTGAAGAGACAAACTGAGCTTTACTTCAGAACAAAATGTGAATATAAAAACAAATATACAAGCTAACGTAAGCAACACTGAAGTCGCCAATGCAGTAATGTTGAATTGGCAGTGTTACATTAGCATGATTTTACGCACCTTACTTAAAATCATGTATTGCGTATTTCATGTCTGTACTAAAGTTGAACCTGCAGTGGCATTGAGGTTGATGTGCCAGATCGCTTTGTGACTGGTGAGTTAAATGTACAAGTGGCGACTGGATTGTTGCTTACGGTACATGTATTTACCTGGCAGCTTGAACAAACTCCCCTTCCAAATGGTTGCTGCCTTTGTATGCCGCGATGATACATACAGGAAAGTGTCTGGTATTCATGCATGGAAGAAAATTCAAGCTACACTTAAGGAACTGCCCCTATAAATGTACAATCCTGTTTGGGAACTTTCATACCATGTTGAGGTCTGGTAGTCGCCTAAAGCCATGCTCTCGCTGGATTTGGACATTTTTAAATACTGCTTCTTCAGCGATATATTTTGCCTATTACATAACCTTCATATCCTCTTCTTTGAGACTGATGCAAAGTTATCCAATACTGAAAAAGTTATACAAGAAAACATAACGGTGTGATATGCAAAGTTAATCGCTGGGGAAGAAAGGATTACAAACTGTCCTAAACCAGCCAGAGTATGGGCCATAGCATACTTCATTTATTATAAGATTTGTTATTACCCATGTACTGTACCTATAACTGTAGATTACGTTGTCAGCTGTGTTAATACTTTAGGTGCTTTGTTAATATCTTTAGATTATATTATTAGTTAGGTTATGTAGCGTATGCAGCACTAAAGTCGCCACAGCAATATCATCTTGACCTAAAAATCAGGTCTTGGATTATTACAGCTTTAAGTACACTGTCCCCTGTGGAATTTTAAGTTTTTACCTGTACCATAGAAATGTCTGTAATAATACTAAGGACGATATGCTGTTCCTTTATTTATTTATTTTTTTATTTACAGTCCAGCTAGCCCTTTTCCATCGGGCTCAGTACCCATACGTCTAATGAAGTGGTGGTGGCTTTAGCGTTACTTACGTTATACATTTTTCAGTACAGTATTACCGATATTTGAAAAAAAAAAAAATCCGCTTACGTTTCCAGCCATACACGTCTTTCAGTATTACAGTTTTTAAAAATATAATTGATTGCTCTGTTGACTACTATTTACAGTCTCCAAAGGAATGTGTCGAGACTCTCAGTATCACGGAAAACAGGATGAAGGGCTTTGAAATACCTTAATATATAGCCTGTTTGAGCAGCCGTACTTTCACTTATATATCCAAGCAACGGGGGAAGACTGATTTCTGAATGAACACCGTGGCTTCGATCATCTGTATTAATTGTTTGGTTGTGAAGTGCGTTTTTAAATAACGTCGTATCAGTACTGCAATGAAGCTTGTCCTTACGGCAGACTACTTACAACCCTAAAAACCGCCAAATTCAAAAATCGCCTGTTTCGATCGTTACTGCAAGACGAGTAAGGTGTCCCCATATATTTTCCACCGGTTGTGTATCAATTCAAACGCTTATATGAACAACCGTATATAATTTTCTACTACGGTCACTAACTATAATAAAATATAGCATAAACGTGAAGGTTCAGAGATTTAGAATTACCAGCCACACCGAAATACTGGAATAATTATCGTCTAGGTACTGTTTTATCGTGGATTGTGGTCTCCAGATTTCTTTTGGTGACTGGACACTCAGGAGTCATCATTTCTATCCCATCCTGGTCAGAGGTGAGTTTTTTGAGGTCACATCTAACGTATTTGTATAACTGATGTCAAACAGCCATTGTTATAATAGATAATTCTCCACACACACACACACACACACATTTGTGCAAAATATAAACAACTCTGCATTAGTTTAGCGACTGAGAGGAGGAGGGTATTACAGAGGGTCATTGTATGTGCGCTGATGTGACGATTTAATATTTTGTGCTGTCATGTAACTTGCTCAGAAGGGACCTCACTTCAAGTCGCCTAAGACAGCAGATGGGCTGGGAATTATGGCTGGGTGTATATGGTAGGCGAAAGTGTAGATCAAGCAATACACATACACCCATAGACACATTCTCCTGCAGGTTTAGAGAGAGTGTTAGTGTATGGAGCCTGGTAAATGGTTGTCATACAGTTGGCCACACATCTACCTGGGCCAGCCGTGTGAAGTGTCGCTCATCCACTCTCATTTTTGCTCAGTGCCATCATTGTGTTTATGTCAAGGTTGTCAAGTCTGCTGCCCACTGATCCTGCCCCGGTTCATGTGTGGTCAGCTGTACCATCCTGTAAACATTTATTTATATTCAACAGGACCTCAGATCATAAACAGCCTTGGTTACACACGTCACAACACCCCACACCTCACGCAGTCTGGCGAAACGTGGTAACTCGGATTTGCTTTACACTGATTCTTAGCTTATAATTCTCTGTTCTCAGTTGCCATAACACGTCTGCATCCATTACTAATTCACAACAGTCCTTCATTCCATCACTATTCATCTTCTCAAAATTACATAATCCTTATTTCATCTTTGCCTCAATTTTTAAACACCTTGAACCCAGATTTTTTTTTTTTTTTTCAAGCTAATAATAACACTTATAACTGAAGGGATTTTTTTTAACGCTCCATCTAACGCCTCCAAACCGAAAATGTTCATGTGAGCTCAAAAAACGGTCTGAAAGTGGCAAGAAAAAGATAAACTTTTACTATCAGAATGAAATAGGTAACGGTTTTTAGCTTATTGACTCATCTGTAGTTTATCAGTCCATTCCAAGCCGCCCTCCCCCATACACCCGTCATCAAATACTTAAATTCAAACCTTTGCATGTTTATGATCCGTGGTCCTGGGGTGGGATTCCTGAAGACGGTTATGATGGAGTCCCTGTCGTAACAGATTTGAATTCTCAGGAAGAACTACACACGAGAAAGCCTGTATTCCACTATCCCTGTCCTTAATACTTAAAAATATATACATCCGCCACTATTTCCCTCTCGCAGTCGGGGTTTCTTTGCGTAGGGTGAACGAGGAAAAATGGAGACTAAACTTCTTGTCGATCCTGAGTAAACAAATCATAGTTACGACAGAGAATTGATCGTAAGTGCATTTTGCGACTCCTAACCCTAGACTCATGTAGATATTCCCTGTAGCAGCCCTTTACGTAGATCTCACTAGGCTAGACCAGTGTACAGTGTTGCCATAGACCATTCGTTATGTAGTTTAGTTTGGGTACCGAGAGGGGGTGCTGTAAACAAGACTGCATGTTGGTGTATCGGTATGAACAACTCTATTTCCAACGGACTTATGAGGCAGGTTACTGATGCTGTAATATATATTTCATAAAAAGAGGGTTTTTAATATCCTACCCACTGTGAAAAGGATTAGTGAGACACACACACAGACACACACAAACACACACACACGAATAATAGTTTGGTTTGAATAAATTACATAATGAAAAAATATCCAGACAAATGTATAAATAATATAGTTTTACCAGCTGGAACAAGAATCTTAGTATATGACATAATATACGTATCAAAAGTACACAATTATACGTAATCAATTAAATGTTGTTGTTGTTGCTTTTCTCAATCACTGACCAAGCAGACCCATCGACCACAAGTAAACTGATTTCATTGGGGCGTCCCACACAATACGTTCACCGTACAAGGAACCAGCGCCCCCTTTGTGTAAACAGTGCCTCGCCAGGGTGCAAGGAAATATGAGGAGACTTGGTGGACGTCGCAGCTGCTTCACCCAGGGTCACAGCGGCACCAAGTCTTCAGCTGCTCAATAGCAAAAAATATATAGCAAACAAGGATACGATAAACATTAGCAAAAAAAAAAAAAACAATCATTAGTTCCTTTACACTGGATTCTGTGAGCCATATTACAAGTTACATGGGGAGGCTTCTTAGTTCTTCTAAGCGATTCATTTTGCATATCGCACCTTAGCATTATGTGGTGTGATTGGTGTAGATGAAAGAATTTGGCACCACTGCGTGATGAGAGCTGGCAACACGGGGGCAAAGCATGGTGGGAGGAGGGTACTGGCGTGGGGGGCAGTTTGGAAGTGGTGGCTTGGAGGGTGAGACGCTTCTGATTCCCGCGGTGGCAAGGAGGCTGGTTGTTTTAGGGAGCTCCTCTTGCGATGGTGATTTTCCCAGCCTTAGTCGCAATGGGGCTGTAAGGTCGGTAATAGCTGGTCACGAGAAGTCTGGAAGGTCAACATAAGGAGGCGCATGTGACCTGCAGGGAGGACAGGTGCTGGAGGCTCGAACAAGCTGTCAACTGACGCTGCTGCCCCAAGTAAGGTGATTGAATTTTCTGTTATCCCACACATTATCTTGTATTTTTATATAGTTTCAGTATCGACATAGTGTGCACTGATATCTATAAGGATTGTGAGGTGTAATATACAGAATAAATCGCCAAAGAAGAGATGTAACGACAGATGAAGAAAGGAGGGGAAAAGAAGCTAAAAAAAAATCCATACATCGGATTACAGGTGTCTTCCATTCATAAATAATAATAATAACAATAAACAAACTTGCCAAACTGACATCATATTCAAGCTGACTGGATGGGTTCGAATGTCCTAAACGTGTAAAGCAACTATTGATCTTCGCTGTGTAATATCTATACTCCTTTCACCTTGGCCCAAATTTTCGTCCTTTTTTCAGCTTTTTTCACGTAGCTTCGGTTATCCTTTCCACACCACTTCGTGACTAGCGCCATACTCTACCGCTAAACTATATCTGCACCTCAGCATACAACACGGAGAGATGGCGGTTTGGGCCAAGTTAGCGTAAAATGAGTACAGAATAGTTTATCGAGACGCATACACAGAACATACGGGTTACGTCAGCGATGCCCGTATTTGTTAACGTGGGAGAATTCGTGACACCTCTTCCTGTGCGATTTATTTTTCACCCCTTAAATTTCCAAGTCAACAACATTCAATTTTTTTTTAATGCTACCTCGACTATTTTTATTAATTTTAAGAGATTTTTTTTGATTTTGAGAGGTCAGATATAACTCCTACTGACCCCTTCACTACAATTGTCACTTGTTCCAAAGGGTTAAGATGGACTTGGGTAGGTATTTCGCTTTTCACCAGGAACCTGCAAGAGGATACCGATGTGTAATGTGCAGAATGAATCGCAAAGGAGGAGGGGTCACGAATCGGCAAGCCCACTTTTAAAAAACGGCCCTGTAACTTCACAAGCTTGGTCTCAGAAAAAAAAAAACACCCCAAAAAATATAAACAAGAACCACGTCATCAGGGTGAACTGGTTCAGGGCGACCCATACATAGCACCTTTTTTTTTTTTTTGTTGCCAATTCTAGCGTTTAGCGGTTACGGCTTACTCAGCGAATCAACCCTGCGTGACATTGAAACTGCTGATTATTAATGTGAATCAGGAAAGATATCTGGTCACTGGCTGGGTCATTTTATTGCACCTACATCAGCAGACTGAGCCGTTCCTGCAGCACACAAGAAGTGGCTAGGGGGTGCAATTTACGTACCACCCTGCAATGTCTGTATATTTAGGTGCAACACAACAAAACATACAGTAGTTGTTGTAAGATGTTTACTACCACAGAAGGCGTTACGAAGCTAACACAAGACACAGCGTTACTTAACTAAGATGACACAGGGCCTTACGTAACTAAGATATCATGAGACAGCGTTACGTAACTAAGATAACACAAGATACAGAGCGTTACTTAACTAAGATAACAAAAGACAGAGTTACGTAACAAATAGCACAACACAGATACGTAACTAAGATAACAGGATACAGAAAACGACGTAACAAAAATAACAATACACATCGTTACGTAACTAAGATAGCACTAGACAGGGTGTTACGTAACCAAAATTGCTAAATACAGCGATCCGTAACCATGATAACACTCGAAATACAGTGCTTTGTAATTAAGATAACACTAGACTTGCAGTTACGCAACTAAGGTAACACATAACATACAGGGCGTCACGTAACTCATACAACATTTGACTTACTGAAAGCGTAATGTTAATAATGGAATTTTTCTGCAACAACAAAGAACATCTGCTATTGAGCGAGAAGTGCTACGTAACTTAACATTCCACATACAGACAGCGTTACGTAACTAAGGTAACAAATGCAAAGAGCGCTACGTAACTGATAAACACGAAAAGCGCTGCGTAGCTTAAATACAAAATGCGCTACGTAACTAAGAGAACACTGAGTAAAGACCTATATATACTTATCACTAACACAACACTATTTGTGATAAAGGAAACACAACACCAATATTTTTTTGGGCGAAGCTTAGACACCGTTATCAGCTGACGAAAATGTGGGCGTTAAGGAAAAAAAAAAAAACGAATAAATCTTTTGAATTGCGCGGGTTGTTATACGGATGCTACACAAACCAGACTTTACAAGATTTAACCTAACTGTGATAGCCACATACTTTTCTTCTCTTTTCTGTCCTTTTTTCTCCTTTCCTTTTCTTTTTTCTGCATTTCCTTCCTCTCCTTTCCATCATCTTTTTCTTTAAGGTTAGGAGTCGAAGGATGTCAACGTAAGGATGAAAGGATGTCAAGATTAAGGCCAAAGGATGCCGAGATTAAGAATAAAGTATGTGTATTCCCGCCTGTTAAAAGTTCCCTGACACCTGTTCCTTAGCGATTTATTTATGGATATGGGTGGCTAATATCCTTTTGTACGTTACTTATGCACTTATGCAGTGTATGGCGATATTAGGATTGATGCAACACAGGACATCAGGTTGTAATAAAGAGAATAAATCGCTTAGGAAAAGATGTTAGGGAGCTTGAAATACGGGCCTATGTCTTGTTAGGTTCGGTTTGTGAAATATCCATAAACAAGGGTACACAAATCAACGTAATAATGACAGGATAATGATATAAATAATGTTTAAACCCACACAGCCGATGGGACGGATCTCTCACTTCCATTTCGCGCCAAAAACAGCAGGCTCTTCAAAGCGGCCATGGGTTTGACGTAGTATGCGCGCGTGGGTGAGGGCGTGGGTGGCTCTGTGGGTGTGGGAGAGGGTGTGGACGTGTGGATGAGCATGGGGGCGTCTTCTGGGGGGATGTTGAGGTCGGAGTAGGCTGGGGGCGGCGTCTCCTCCTTTACTACCGTCTCGTAATCGGGTGGAGGGTCCTGCAAGAGAGACAGGGGCAAAATGGACCCCACTTGATTTATGATGCTTCGTAATCCCTTTCCCTCAGCGATTTATTTTGCCGAGTACATCCCTACTTTCTACACAATATCCCAGAATTACACAATATCCCACAATTGCAAAATACATATTGACGTAGCTCGAAAAAAGAAAATATTATAGAGGAGTATTCTTGTTTCAAAAGGAAGCTCCCTAGCACCTTTTCTTAAGTTATTTATTTCGCTTATTATACCTTACTATCCTCCTCTGTGTTACATAAATTCATCTAATATCGCCACACTCTGCAAAAGGATATCAACCAGCCAGATCTAAAAAATAAATCGCTAAGGAAGAGGTGATAAGGAGCGAATTTTACGAAGGAACAAATAACAAATGAACAGCTAGAACATTGTGAATAACAGTTCTTGTGGATCTATTTGAATTACGAAAATGTATTTAACCCCTTCAGTACGATCGAGCCACTCAGGTGTTAGAATCTGGCTAATTAACATCATATATGTTGCATTCACCTGTAGCTCTATAATTTGCAACATCAGTATTACTGCATTCACCTGTCCTATAATTTGCAACGTCAGGATTATTGCATTCACCTGTAATGCTATAATTTGCAACATCAGTATTGCATTCACCTGTGCTGATATAATTTGCAACATTAGGATGATTGCATTCACCTGTACTGCCGTAATTTGCAACATCAGGATTATTGCATTCACCTGTCCTATAATTTGCAACATTAGGATTATTGCATTTATCCTGCCATAATTTGCAACATCAGTATTGCAGTCACATGTCCTGCTGGAATTTGCAACATCAGGATAATGCATTCACGTGTCCTATAATTTGCAACATCAGGATTATTGCATTCACCTGTCTTGCTATAATTTGCAACATTAGGATTATTGCATTCATCTCTACTTATATAAATATGATGCAGGAATGGCCGTGTTGAAGAGAGATAAAAGAGGTAAGAAGTCTGTTTGTCTTAATTTCAGTATCAGTTTATTTTTGAATTATACACACGAGTAAAATTTTGCCCACACATATCTGTCCACTGTGGCGATTGGGAGGAGCAGGGTGAACTGTTTATTTATTTATTTAGTTATTTATTTATTGTTGTGATGGTAATATACGCGCAAAATTAAAGAGTATTAAAAAGGAGGAGGTGACCTGTACTGGGATGGAGCGGGAAATATGGAACGCAAGACACGACGCTGCCAAAGACTTGTACCCTAACTCCTTCTCCCGCCTGTACATTGTTACTCACGTCTATATTATTTACAGATAAAGTCAACGGTAAAAAATATATAACAACACACTGAGAATATATGAAAGTTTAGTAATGCTTTATATCGCTAAGGAAAAGATGCATAGGAGCTTCCGGGGTCACTGAAAATTCGACGTCACAAACAAAACACCGAATTTTTTGTTATATTTGCAGATTTCGTGACACCACTCCCTCAGCCGTTTAGTTTCGTGTTGTTTTGTTGCTGGTGTTTTTGTTAATGCTGCTGCTGCTCTGCCCCGATCTATTAGGCCAAGCAGACCCATCGACCACATGTAAGTATCTGCTTCTTTGAGGCCGTCCTACAGATACAGTACAATGCATACACGTGTAGGGATTCGGCGCCCCCTTGTAGTAGCCAGCGCCCCCTCATGGTCAGACAGCACACTAATCTACAGTAACGCCAAAGCACTAAATTGGACTCGCCTCTTCATTATACGGACGCCTTTTTCGTGTTATTCCCGCCAATTTTGAATCCGGAGCAGTTCAAATCCAACTCTTGCACTTTTCTTTTTTTCTTTTCTTTTTTGTTGGTAATTAGTTTTTTCTTCTGCTAATCCATTTTTTAAAGTGGATTTTTACGTAATTCAGGATAGACGCCGAATTTGAGGGGCTAAAAAAAATAATTAGTTCCATAAACTTTCGCTACTGGATTATTTTGTTTTTATATAATGAATGAACAGCGTCTGGTCAACAGGGTCTGTGAAATAAAGCAACATGGCGTCCTCGGCCTGAAGGAGTTAAAAGAAATGTGGCGAAAGGAGGAGGATGCGTTGGACGAAAGGAGGAAAAAGCAGTGTGACGGATATGTGTGTGTGTGTGTGTGTGTGTGTGTGTGTGTGTGTGTGTGTGTGTGAGTGAGAAAGAGAGAGATAAGTGAGAGAGTGAAAGTGAGTCATCTGTGAGAGGTGAGTGAGTGACAGTGAGTTGTCTGTTAAAGTGAGTGACGAAGTGAGAAAATTAATCTATTGCCTGTGAAAGAGCGAGTGAGGAACCGAGAAAGAAAATTAGTCTATTACCTGAGAGAGGGGGAGGGAGAGAGAGTGAGTGAATTACCTGTGTGAGAGTGAGTGAGTGAGTGAATTACCTGTGTGAGAGTGAGTGAGTGAGTGAATTACCTGTGAGAGAAAGTCATAAAACCCAAGTGACCTACCTGTGCTGGTCGTGGCGGTGTTTGCAGTGAGCGTCGATCGTAGATAAGGAAGAAGAGCATCAGTATAAGCAGCATAATATTGAGCATAGACCCGGCCACCAGCACCATCTGCCCCTCACCTGCCGTCCACCCGCCACTGCAGCCATTACTCAACACCACAACANACACACACCTGCACACACCTTACACTCCTGCTACTCACCTGCCGTCCACCCGCCACTGCAACCATTATTCAACACCACAACACCACCCTGCAACACGATAATACACCTGAGCATATATGCACAAACCTTACACACCTGCTTCTCACCAAACACCTGCAACAGATCTAGACACACCTCTGTGCCTTCACCACACACACACACACACACACACACACACACACACACACACACACAGAGCTCATTTTTTAAGAATCTAAATGTTTTAATCAGCTGTCTTTTTCAAATCAGATTTTATTTTATTTTATTTTTTTACTATCAGACTATTTTTTTCTCTATATGGAAGTGTTTGTTTTGTACGTCTGTGAAAGTTTAGGTATTGTCCATAAATTTATACAAAAATGAAGTCGTCCATCTGTCTGCCTATTGCCAGACGCCTCAATCCATTAAGGGGTGGCCACAAACAAATATCTTTCTTGTCGGCCTGTCCCCCGCCATTTCACTGCCCTCCTCCCAGCTCACACCCCCCTCATATACCTCTCCACTCCATCCTCCCAGCTCACACCCCCTTCTCTCATATACCTCTCCACTCCATCCCTTCATCTCAGTTGTAATTGGCCTAAAAGTGATAACCTGATACACCACTGCAGCCCGTAGCACAAGGATACGGTGTCTCAGCCAGTGATACAGTGTGATTAAAGATTTCTTACATGAGCAAGGAGATGCACGATGGCCTTTACACCGCTACACTACAGTCCACTAACATACCTCTGTAAACTGCCATGGTATTTAGTGAACATACAAGAACATGGGATTCAAAAGAAGTGTGTATATCTATATGGCTGGGTCTTTGGCGAGGCGTTCGAAGATTACGCTACTCACCCACGCACAGAGCCCCCACCCACGCCCCCCAGTGGTTTTGGTCTGACGATATTCTAACTCCTCTAATTCAAAAAGTCTCCCTTAATTTGAGTAAGTTCGTTTGGAGGCATTTTGAGTGGGGAAAGAAAACGGGCATATTTTACTGTTGCCCCCAATAGACGGTTTAACGTTTTGAATTCCGTTAGTGCTGTTTTCGTTACCTACTGTACTTCACTGCTGAAAATCCTGCCTTGAGGTGAATTACACAATCTGGTGGTAGGTTTATAATGTGGGAAAAAAAAGTGTATAAGAAGTGAATCCCAAACAGCATAGGAAAGAATGACATAAGAGAATTGCATTTTAGGAGCATTACATTTTAGGATTATTACATTTTAGGGGCATTACATTTTACGGGCATTACGTTTTAGGGGCATTGCTTTTTAGGAGCATTACATTTTAGGAGCATTACATTTTACGGGCAATACATTTTAGGATTATTACATTTTAGGAGCATTAAATTTTAGGGGGCATTAAATTTTAGGAGCATTACATTTTAGGGGCATTACATTTTAGGGGCATTACATTTTAGGAGCATTACATTTTAGGAGCATTACATTTTAGAAGCATTACAATTTAGGAGCATTTTAGGGGCATTACATTTTAGGAGCATTTTAGGGGCATTACACTTTAGAGGCAACTGACCTTGACGGGAACGGCGTGTCCTTGCTCGGCGGGGCTGCGTTGGTCTCCTGTCCTGACGTAGTGCGTGAAGGTCCCGTGGCAGGCGACCATGTACATGCCCAGGGCCGTGAGGGACGTGGCCACCAACCACCCGAGTCCCATCCCCGTCAGCAGGGCAGACCAGGGCAGCTTACCACGACACGCTGTACCCCCCGCCATCCCGCCAACACAGCCTGACGAAGCGATAACACAAGGACATTCTTATTTTGTATTTAGATTCCTTATTTACCATTCAGTAGAAGCCCCGACACTACAGAACGTTGTCGCTGAAGGGCAGGGAGGGTACGCGAGAGAGGAGGGATACAGTGACGCATAGACAAGTACAGAAACGAATGACGGTGCCTACAGTGAAAATGACTCTCGCCCTCGCCGTATCCATGGAGTGCCAGGCCTTGATGGAGAACGTAAGTCGGCCACCAAGACGTGATGTAAGCAGAGCGTGGGTGCAGTGACAAACAAGAATAACTACCAATGGCAATAAATACAGAGACACGTGCCATCCCAACGAGACGCCGGGACCTGTTGAAAGAATATTAGTAGAGGCAGAGTCAAAAGCTGGCCTAATGTTGCACCGTGTCCACTTTACACTTGGATCACGCCCGTCTCCCTCCCTCCTGATGCATTATATAGAAGAGCGATATTGATGACCAGAGAAATATACCATGCCTCTCAGTTTAGGAATGTCAGGTGTCAGAGTAAAGCTGTTGTTGGTACCTAACCCATGTCTGTCTGGCTAATCAGATCATACGACCACAAATAAGTGTTTCAGTAAGTCCGTCTTACGGCTACAACGCAATACTTAAACCGTGTAAGGATCCGGGACCCTCTTGTGACTGACAGGACTTCACCAGGGCCGGAGCAGAGCGAGGTGCAGGGAAACAGGAGGAAGTGCAGTTGCTCCACCCAGGGTCACAGCACCTCACAGTAAAGTACAAGAGGTGAAACATTAGGTGAAGGTTTGTCCACGACGGTACATAAGAGAGAAGAACTGCAGACGAAGAGGAAAAAAGGAACATAGTGCCTCTTGTTTGCAGGGATCTTGACCCCTTCACTACGATGATGTCTTTTACCAAATTCTTCTGCCAACAGACGATTTTGCTTAGCTTAACCCCTTCAAGAGGAGGACATTTTCACCCTTGTTCTTGCCTCCAGATGATATTCAGCTTTTTTTTTTTTTTTTTTTTTTAATGCAAGGAAGAAGGAACCAAAGGCCAAGAGCCCGCAAACTGTTCCCTCCAAGAAAAAAACAAAAACAATACAAGAGCGCCAAATTCAAGATCCGACCATTTCGAGATGCCTGGACACACTGCGTTTGAAAGACTGGAGATCATAGGAAGCAGGAAATACAGACAGAGGGAGACAGTTCCAGAGTTGACCTGTTGCATAAACGAAGGACTGGGAGTAACGGTTAATTCTTGCACGAGAGAGTTGGACAGAAAAGGAACGAAGGCAGCATGGTTCTGAAGGAATATGTCAATACTGTATCTAACTTATCAAATCGCAAACCCTCTCTCAGCTCAATAAATCGTCTGGATGTAGCTAGAATAAAACACAGACGGGTTGAAGGGGCTGAGAGAGAGCTTTCGGGCTGGGGAGGGTTTGGAGAGCTTTACTGTCGCTCAATGAAAGACATCTGGCTGGAATATAATCGTCTGGTGGACAAAAAAAAAAAAAAAAAAAAAACTGACCTTGATCTGAAAGGGTTACGAAAAGATTGTGTATTGTACGGTGGGGGGGGGAGTAGTGGTAGTAATAGTAGTAGTAGTTCCAGCCCAAGGTTCATTTAAGTGTGGCCGCAGACTAAACTTAACTCGTATTCTCCTCATGCCGTCCACCATCCTCCTTTCCGGGGACAGGGAAGGAGTTGAGGGACGTTCGTACAACCAGGCAGTGGACACAACGGTTTATATCAGTGCCACCGCGAGAAGGCTTCCCTCTCCACCACTGATGTAGGTGAAGCGACAGAGCGGCTTCAACATCTACGAATATCAGTACTTCACATCCGCCAGCGTCCTGTACGGCTGATATGAACGAGGCCACCCACACACCTCAACAACAAGGATTTAAAACACTGTAAACCGTAGAACCAGGGCTCATACTCCCTTCAGTTAAATAAGTCCCCTAACATCTCTTCCTTGGCGATTATTTTTTTTTATGGCTGGTTAATATCCTAGTACGTTATTTATGCGGAGTATGGGATGTTGGAAGGATTTATGTAACAGAATAGGGCAGTAGGGTGTACTAAGCAAATTAAATCGCTTAGGAAAAGGTGTTACGGAGCTTCCTTAACCGACACTTCAGTCCCGGGGTCTATATTTACACTTTATTCTTGCCACTAACATACGAGTTTATACAGGACAGACATTTCAAACTGGGGGAGGCCAGTGTAGTATCCCCTCCACCACAGCTGCGTCTCCCACCTCCACTACAAAAAGCGTTCTCCCCAATAAATGACTAAATAAAATCGACTGGAGATAAGGATAAACTATAAAAATACGTCATTGGACAGAAGGGGTAAAGCTACTGAGTTGTACCATCACGAATAAATTTATGAAAACACTGACCCCGTAACGATTTAAATAGCAGTCTTTCTCCAGCTGTACTCTTTTCACCTTAACCTGGTCCAGATTTTCGTTATTTCATGTAACTCAGTAGCAAAATAATAATAATGAAGCCCTACACCCTTTCCACAGCACTTCTTCGTAACTAGCATCATATTCTTGTGTTGTGAAGACCGCAGCATTCAAGATGGAGAGAGGGCGAGGCCAAGTTAAAATAAGAGTATATGTGATTTTCTTACGAGAGCTCCCGCAGCGAAAGATTATTTAAAGACTTGCTCAGCTTATTATCTTACTAAGTTGAAAGAGTCGAGAAAATGTATTATAGTAATCTTCTCCTGCTGGGGAAAAAAAAAAAAAAACTTCTTTCACCTTAACTTGGCCCGGATTTTTGTCATGTCATTTTCCAGCTTATTTCTTAACCTGCGGCAGATTTTCGTCCATTATCAGCTTATTTCACGTAGCTCAGTGCCGGAAAATAATGCTATGGCTTCACATCCTTTCCCTAGCGGTTCTTCGTGACCAGCACCATATTCTAGGGTTAATCTATTCTTTCATCTAAGCATTAATGATGGGAAGGCGGCAGTTTTTTAGGTCAGGTTGAAGTAAAAAGAGTAGAGCATTATATTCGACTGAGTCCTCTTTATACTCTAACACTTGGCCTGAAATTGACATCCTTCCATCTTGAAACTTGGATTGTTGCAGTAGGTTAACACTGCAATACGATGCCAGTCACGAAGAAGTGCTATGGAAGAGGAAGTAGAGCCGCAGCATTTTCCTGACACTGGGTAACGTGAAATTTGGTGAAAAACTGACGAAAATACTGAATAAACCCTGTCACCATCTCTTGTATCCCGCCAAATCCTGCTTACTTCATTCGGGTAAGGGTGGGTCATAGGAGCCGGAGACAGTTAAGGAAATATCGGTCAGTGTGTTGGTTTCTCCGCTGTAGGAAAAAAAAAAAATTACTAAAAGGAAAGGAAATCCCCCCAAGTGACGTCTGAGTTAAGCCCTACGCTACCCTAACGTCTTTTGTTTTGCGCCTCTTGTGTTGTTTTTATGTTTGCTGCCCTCACGCGATTTATTTCTGATCAGGAAAGCCCCATAGCAAACTCCTTTATTTAGTTATCATTATTACTGTATTATTATTATTATATTACTACTACTACTACTACTACTACTACTACTACTACTACTACTACCGCAAATTACTTTAGATGTACTCGTATTCACTGACTTTACGAACTACAGGGGTCAGGTATCTTTAGCCTTTTCACTACAATGAAAGACTTAGGCAAGCACAATCGCCTGGCTGCTTTGTGCCGAGAATCACTGTTCACTGCCTCGTTAAGTATCGTATTTAAGTGACCCGATACTTCTGTCTGCACCTGTACTATTCCATCCCGCCACACTTTGCAAATCGCTTCCCTAGATTAATTTCCCCCAAACTTGAACCTATATAAGATTTTTTTTTCCCTAAGTGAATGGAGGTCACCGGTAATCTGGTGTATAGATTTTTTTTTTAATTAATTTTTTCCCTTACTCTGTTCACTGTCTTTTTAAAACAATGGAAATCGGAGGTGTTTCAATAATGCTTCCCGCGGTCAGACCCTACGCAATACAATGATGAGCCATGGTTTCTGCTCACCTGCTACCGCTCCTGAGTGAAAGAAAATTTAGTTAGGATTTCTCACAGAACGAACACTTTCTTCTTTTTCTTTCTTTCTTGTAACTTTTGTAGACTGCCTAAGCAACCTTGTCATTGTGAACTGTTTCTTGTAAAATTTAGCGAATCTTCAAACTGTAACTCTGTCCGACCTGAAGCCCTGATGTTGGAGGTTCAAAGCACTGCTAAAGAAACGTAGTAACAGTGCTGTCCTGTCCTCATTCAGTCTGGGAGAGCCTGGCGCCACCGCACTAACACAGGACAACATGTGTGCCTTCGCTGTGGTACACTGGACATGGGTTCCCTCCAGCCACAAAAGTTTCATCTTCTTAGGTAATAAAAAGAAAAAAAATGGCATTGTCTCCCTGGCAGTCTCCCCCCCCCCACACACACACTTGCTGGTGCTGGTTGTGGCGGCCATCAGGGGTCCCACTCTTGCTGAAAACTTGGTAGGGGTAAACGCCCACCAATAAGTACAAGTTCGTGATAAGTTAATAACTATGCCTGTGCATAATGCCTTTTCCAGGAGCCCTGGAACCTACTCCTTTCCCCCTTAAGGGACCACCTTCCCAAAACCTGGCCGGGGTAAGCATCTATCTGTATGCATAATTTAATGGTTTTTCAATGAAAAACTTTGGCCGTGCACAACTAGCTTGGCTGAGACCACATAGGGACGGCCTTCGAGCCCCCTCATATGCTAATAACCTGGTACAAGTGAAGTTCTACCACTGTGCCAAAATTTGTGTTCCTAGGTAAGAAACTAACCGTGCCTAATGGTTTTGTTTGTGACACCTGGGGCCCGCCGCCCCCAAGGATCCCACCCAGCCTAAAAATCTGGCCCGGGGGACGGTCTACTATTGTATAAAATTTCGTTTTCCTAACACTCCTTCCATAAGACCTGGACCCCATTATTAAAGTCAGTACAGTACATTAACGCTCCATGTGAGGGTGACACAGGGACAAGGAGTATATATGGCCGATTCTGTGGATGCGGCAAAAATATAGCCTACATGAGCATCAATCACATCGGACCGAAGATGTTTACTCCTCGCTTACTGGACGAATCAGAACCTGAATCTTTTCCCTAAGGTATATGAATTTTCAAGGTTCGGTTTTAGTGGCTGACTCGATGAAAACATAAAAGGGAAGAGGGTGGAACTTTTTTTTTTTTTCATAAGAGGGAGGGGGGGGGGGGGAGGGAGGGGGAGGCCAAGGATGAGATGGAGTGATGGAGTGGAGAGGTATATGACAGAGGAGGGTGTGAGCTGGGAGCAGGGCAGTGAAATGGCGGGGTACAGGGCGACATGGAGGCGATTCTTTGTGGCCACCCCTCACGGGATTAAGGCGGCTGGCAATTGATTGACAGATAGATTTGGCAGCGAGACATTTCCATAAGGTATAAGGGTCAAAATCCAGTTAATAAAAAAAATAAGAAAGAAACGGTTTTATCCACAAAACTCGTGTGCCCAAATATAAGAACGTACCGAAATTTCCCATGTCTTGTCTTTCCCACATAAA
Organism: Birgus latro; assembly: GCA_018397915.1. NCBI lineage: Eukaryota > Metazoa > Arthropoda > Malacostraca > Decapoda > Coenobitidae > Birgus > Birgus latro. The sequence continues at coordinate 19,629 of JAGKTI010013070.1, forward strand.
CAGATTTGATTTACGAGATGGAAGTGCTCGTTAAGTGCGTGACTCCGGGCCCGGTTACGCAATATTCAACGCTTTCACTACGTGTCTCCTAGGCTGAATAAAACTGTATTGAAGGAACAAGAATAAACTATAGAAAAAAACGTCATGGTATTGAAGGTGTCAAACTCTAAACCTCACAGAACGACTTACTCTAGATGTCAACAAGGCTTTACCCGCCGAGAAATACAACGGTTCACATTAACTTCCGTTGTAGACATGCCCTTTGTACAAACTTCCCCTCTACCCTGATTTACACAATACTTACTAGAATATTTACACAACGGCTCTAAGCAACGGGACAGAGGATAATTCTTTTTCATATTAAACTTAAAATGCGATACCTACTTGTCTGCTGCCAACCTGTTCCTTAATTTTATGTCTTGCTGTTCACACCCTACTCTCGTACACCATTAATATCTCTGTAATACTGATACGGGTTGCACAGCAGGGGATATAAAGCGTAATGTCCAAATATAATCGGTGGGGAAGAGCTAGATGAAAACAAAAGGCAGTGCGAAAAAGACTGGGCCGAATTTATCACCCTTCCCACACACACCCACACGCCCCCACATCCTCACCCCCACCCCCATCCACATCCCCACATCCACCCACCTCCCCACACACAAAAAAAAAAAAAAAAAAATACAAGCTGAGATATTACAAGCCCAACTCAGTAACAAAGTGCTGTAGGGAAGAACATATTTACACCGAATTCACTAAAGCAGGAACCAACCATCCATATCACTTTTAAATCCTTGGACTCCGGGTGACGTCTGTTCGGTAAATTCTTCATGCAGGCAGATAATATTATGCAGTTTGGGAAAAGGGCTTGTTAAGACTGTGGCCCGCGTTCTCAAGAGTTAAGCTTCCTAACACCTTTTCCTAAGCGATTTACTTTGCCAATTACACCTTACTGCCCTTCTCCGTGTTACATCTTTCTATCTATGTGTATATTTCCAGACGCCTCAATCCCGTAAGGGGTGGCCACAGACAAATCGCCTCCATGTCGCCCTGTCCCCCGCCATTTCACCGCCCTACCCCCAGCTCACACATCCCTCTCTCATCTAGGCTACCTTTCCACTCCGTCCCTCCATCTCGCCATACTAGGAAGCTCCAAACACTTTTTCCTAAGCGACTTGTTTTATTACACCATGCTATCCTCCTCCGTGTTACATAAATCATTCTAATATCGCCAAACTCTGCATAGATAATGTGCAAAAGGATATTAACAAGCCGTATCCAAAAATAAATCGCTAAGGTTGAATTGTTGGGAGCCTCCTTGCCCGACGACAGTACGATCCCTATATCTGCCCTGTCTGTCTGGAAGAGTCTAACCTTAAGAGAGAGAGAGAGAGAGAGAGAGAGAGAGAGAGATGGCCAGAATAAACAGAAAAAATAAATGTCCGCGCTCAAAAATAAATCCCCGTACTTAAAAATAAATTCCAGCATTCAAAAATAAACCCCAGCACAAAAAATAAACCCCAGCACTCATAAATAAACCCCAGCACTCAAATAAATCCCAGCGCTCAAAAATAAATCCCAGCACTCAAAAGCAATCCTCGTGTTCAAAAATAATATCCTGCTGCGCTCAGAGGGTTAAAATAAATCAGCTGGGGGAGGTAGAATACAAGAAAATACATCAACAGCAATACAACACTAAGACTACAACACCCACCTCCAAAATTTCCACGGGTTTACACACAATAGCTCCTGGGTTTTCCACGGCGCTCCAATCTAAGTTTTTGTTTACATTTACGCTTACCATTCGAGTTCCATTTTATTATTATTATTTATTATTATTATTGTTATTTTACTTTTATTTTTATTGCTACCTGGTGATTTATTTAATTTCAAAAACCGTTTGTCATACTGAAGGGGTTAGTAAAAGTTTTCGAGAAGTTTATCGCGATTAGAGAGAGAGAGTTAAAACGCATGTCGAGCTGAAGTGATTTATGTCATTCTTATGCACGGTACACCCACCCCAAACAATATGTGTATACAAATACTTTCCTCCCTGTGATGCATTTTATCTATCTATCTATCTATTTGTATCTACCCATCTACTGTCTAACACGAAAAGAGTTTGTTCAACAGTTCTACCAGTTCGAAGCTTCAAAAACTGTTTCGACCCCAAGCCTTCTATTTAGACTGCCAACATACGATTTCTAGCAATCAATGGAAATCGCAGCTGTAAAGGGTTGCTATATTCTTACGTCCTTGCTAATCAGAAAAATTATCTTCCCTATTTTTGGTCAATACACAGTGGATGAGTCGAACCACAAGGGACACCAACAATGTCAGTGATGATTTGGGCAATTTCCCTCGCTTTGAATAGTTATCAGGTAAAACGTGGAAGAAATTTGATTATCTGACTTTTCAATGGCCAAATAATAATAATAATAATAATATATACGAGTAAGTACCACACGGACGGACCATTTATACGGTTATTTGGTCCGTGGCATTTTCACCCAAACTCCATTTCCCCAGCCGTAGTTCGTGAGACAGTGATTTTTGCCCTAATGGTATTTTCCAGACATTCTTACCTTACGTACTGCAAGACTGAAAATATTAATGCGTTCACTAGGCTGCCACTGAACGCACTTACCTAGATGTTTGCCTGGTGAAGATCAAATGCCGAATGGTTGATGGTTACAAGGAGGCGTTCACTAGGCAGCTACAACCCACTTCTTGAACTGCTGAAATAATCTTCCCAGTTGTCCAGTCGTGGTTTGGAAGCGTTCACTAAGCTTCTGACAAACACTCTTCTGTTCTTGCATCACCTGCCCAGCTGTCCACAGGGTCCTCGTCTCCTGCGGGCGGTCACGAGAGCTACGGGAGCCACCTTTCCCTCGCCACCTGGCTCCGGGCACTGATAGGATTTGAGTCAGCACACACACACACACACGTACACACACACACACACGTACACACACACACACACACACACACACGTACATCCGGTCGTCACACCACTCTGGGTAATCACTATTCATTCAGGATTCATAACGAGTCAGTCATTTTCTCGTTTGACATGGAATACTTAGCATTTTTCACAAGCGATTAATTTTTTTTTTTATATAATTTTAAACCTTCATGTACTGTGCTATGAAGAGTTTATTATTATTATTATTATTATTATTATTATTATTATTATTATTATTTTAAGTAACATAAGAGAATATTAGAGGGAATTAAACATTTATCTGGTGCTGAGGAAGAGATTAAACAACACTTAAGCATGCTAAATACCGTTCGGAAGTGGTCAGTAAATGATCCTTAATTACTGACAGTTTGAGGATTGTTAAATGAAGGAAACAACTGTCCTAAATAGCCTACGTTTCCTCTCGCGGTCTCGCTAGAAATAAATTAATCCAGTGTTCAATATGGGATTCTATACTTTTTTTCACTTTGATTCTGGTCTGCTTAGGTACTGTATTTCAAATCCCTTCAGGCGCGTCCTCGGCTGTACTGCCTAATTGGTCTTCTCCCCACCCACCTATTTTCATCCAGCTGACCCATTTCCCTCCACAGCACTACTTTCCCGCTTGGATCCCCATTTTCCCATTGACCCTATTTCCCCCATGGAGCTATTTTTTCAGACCTATTTTTCCCCTCGAATGACCTACGTTCCCCATGGACACCTATTTCCTTCATGGACCGATTTTCTCCATGGAACTGTTTTTCCACATAGATCTAATTTTTCCTCCTTGGGACACACCGGATCCTCAGACGGACCTATTTTTTTCACGGCCTTTTTCCTCATGGACCAGTCTTACCCACTGCGACTCCATTTGGGTCCAGTTTCCCCTAAGACATATCCCTCGTGGACCTCTTCTTCCATATATATATATACCTACATACGAATTCAGTGTAATAAGCCCGTGTCCTGGTTTGTCTTCAGGGAAATCATATATAAACCCCACCCACGTGCCCAGTTCACCCAATCACCCC
>JAGKTI010013072.1:812-16215 GCA_018397915.1 Birgus latro
TCTCTCTCTCTCTCTCTCTCTCTCTCTCTCTCTCTCTCTCTCTCTCTGTCTAATCTATCTATCTATCTATCTATATAGATAAATAGATAGATAGCTAGATAGATAGATAGATATATTTGAAGTGGCATAAGAGAGAGAGAGAGGAGCCTGCAGCCACCCCAACACTGTCGCTTTCCACCAAGTTTTGCACATGCCTCCGGATGCACCAAACAACGTAGCATGCAAAAACTCTTTAAACACTTCACTATGAGGGGAATTTCTAGAGGGACAATTTTTCATTGGTCCTTAATAGGTGGAAAGTGCAGTGGGGCACTTGGATGGAGTTTCATGTCTCTGCACAGAGTGAGAGGGAGAGACAGACAGGGGGGGAGGGAGGGACTGCACATTTACAATCCGATGTCTCTTACCTCACTGATGTTACGAACAGACGATGATTTTTTTTTTTTTTTAGCAGAAAATAGTTGGTAGTTTTGGTGGTAGTGATGGTGATGGTAATTGTGATGATGGTTGTGGAGGTAGCTGTGGTGGTGGTGGGGATGGTTGTAGCCATGATGATGATGGTTGTTTGTATTAACCAGAATTGCCATACTTTCATACAGTAAAGTTTAAATACACAAAAGGACTTGCCCAAATAAATTACTTGTTTTTTTGCTTATGCTGAAGCTATCTTTGAAGCTGGTACAATATATACTGTATATATATTGTTGTGTAGCAAGATTTGCCAGTTGGGAAGTCGAGAAGCATCTCACTGAATCTAGGTGTTTGACGGTACGAGTCAGAGTTGCCAGATTGCCTGCTGTTAGTGAGCGTAGTTATTTCATAAGTTTTGCATTAATTTTTATGCTCTTTTTCTCTATAATGTTTTATTTATGTGATTGTTCGTTAAATTATGTGATTTTATTCGTTTGGTAAATGATTTAGAGTGTTATGTAATGTAAGAAAACTCTGGCTTGTTTGATGTCTCTTAATTGGTAACCTTGTTGCTAGGGGCAGATTAGGACCAGCACATAGCAAAACTTATAGATCATTCTCGAGTAATGCAAGCTTATATAAGGAAGGGGATGAGACACTAGCAGTGTTAAGGATTAGTTGGGCCTCAGTCAGTTTGAGTGAAGTTTAGTTGGGTGTCGGTGCACTGTCAGTGAAGTTTGTATATTTCGGTACTTGTGAAAGCGGTGTTGTTAGGCAGTAAGTGTAACTGCAGTTCGTAAAGTTCGTATAGCTCCAGTGCTTGTGTGAATAGTGAAGTGAAGTTGGAAAGCATTAAGTGGAATTATTTGGATAATAAAGACAGATAACTGGCAATTTTCACTGCCAAATATACCCATTTTTTGGCATTAAAATACCTGCTTGGCAATGAAATAAGAAAATTTGGCAGTTTGGCATTAAAAGTGTCTAACTTTGGCACTAAGGAAAGCTGTTGATGTACTTATCGCTGCCAACAACCATATATCACGGCACATCAGCACGAGTGATGCGTCCAGTTTGACAGCAACAGAACGGGGGTGATAGACGTGAATACGTCATGCGAGTGTGAGGACTGAGGCAGTGAGCGCTCCGCGGTAGTGCGGTACTCAAGTTAGTCACATTCAGCCTGCCCTGGAGGTGTAACAGCGAGATGCCTAAGTGGACAGGATCTTATGATTTGGGAAGGACTTAATTATCAGCCTGCATGGGAAAAGGAGTTTCCATGGCTGATGAAGGCAATAGACGGCACAGAATCAGCCTTTTGTAAAGTGTGCATAAAACTTCTGCAGGCCAGGAAAACCACGATAAAAGTACATGCTGACACTAAAGAACATATATCACGTATTTCTGCAATCAGTTTAGTAAGAGTGAATTTATTTGAGAGAGGTGGTCCTTCGAAGATTCAAGGACTTAGTGATGCACTTAACCCCTTAACAGCGGGTCGTCAGTTTCGTGACGGTCGGGTGGAATGGATCATACCGCAGGGCGTCACTTGAGTGATTGTGTTATTTTTAATTTCCCTGGGCTTTCAGGTGATGACTTGTATCATCTATCAGCACTGCCAATGTCCAACAATAGTCAGAGCTGCTAATGTCATCAGTACTCCCATCCACTGTTGACAATTTAGCCATTTTCCCCCATTCTAGACTCCCCTCAGTACCTCGCCTCCATTACCACCTCGTGTCGTCTGCTCAGCCGCTCTGCGCTAAGTAAATCTTCCCCGGATTTTTCCACTGTTTTCATCTACTGAAATGAGCCCTATGCCCTATTCTTATACAAAATAATTTATATATATATAAAATAATGTAATTGGTAGTGCCATACACCTGGAATTGGCTAATCATCACTTGGCAACATCCAACCTGCACTCGTTCACTGATTTTCCCTGCTTTTTTCCCCCGTGAAATATGCCGTATGAACTACTCTCGTAATATAAATGTATATAAGAAAGAAAGGGAGATGCCTGAGTGATATTTATTTTCACCTGGAACTACCTGATTTATATGTACTGTCTAGATTTCCTACAACTTATTTCTTAGCATATACACTAGCAGCTAACATTTTCAACTCTTGGCTACCGAGATACAGCCAGTTCGCTCTCGTCCTTCACGGTGAAATGATCCCTGTCCATCTCTGCCGCTTTTGCGCCTATTATAAAAGGCCCTGTGACCTCTACCCCAACTAAACATCGTGTGGGAAGCGGTAAAGGACTGTGGATATATATAATTGTAATAAAGTACTAGAAATAATAAAGTGTGAGTGTGTATATGAGTAAGAAATGACAGAACACCAGCGGCGAATTAGCGGGAGTGGGAGGCTCGTACGCGCTTGTATTTTACGTTACTTTCACAGTGTGTGTTTTTTTTTTTTAGTATGGATTCCAAACTACTTGGAAATCATTGAATAGTGTTTCTAGTGATAATATCTGGCAGTGGTATTCAGATTAGGGGATGTTGGGAAGTGTAAAGTGGAGACTTAGTTACCCAACTTCAGAAGTCTCCACAAGCCCTATGGTAGTCGACGAGTGCAAAAAAAAAAAAAAAAAAAAACATCCCAGGAGAAAGCTGAAGGTATGTTCCATATGCATATGTAATTATAATATTATAGGACTAATCACTGATTTTTGACAAGTATTTTTAAAAAGTCAGTTGGAGCGTGAATGTGGGAGTGGCACGGCGCAACTCCGACAACCCCGCGGTGTAGGGGTTAAGAAAGATGAACTACAGCTTGCGGTAACTGTAAGTTGCCACAGTTCAATAGCAACTGTCGATCACCTTAGTGAAGTAATCAGGAACAATGGCGCAGGGAGTACGGTTGCATCGTACAAAGTGTTCAATGCTGATAACTAATGTGATCTCGTCATCCCTTGAGGAGGAACAGCAAAAAAAGATTACAGAGGCAGAAAAGTACTGCTTGATGATTGATGAATCTACTGATGCAGCAAGCGAAAAGCACCTGTGCGTTCGCATTAGGTATTATGATAGTGCTGCAGAAAATATTGTAACCGGTTTTCTAGGGCTTGTTTCTGTCTCAGAAACCACTGGTGAAGCTTTATTTAATGCCACTAAGGCTCTGCTTTACAAGCACGGGATTCCTTTGAAAAATTGCATTGGATACTCAAGTAATGGTGTGAGCAACATGACTGGGGTGAGCAACTCACTGTGGTCTCGGATTAAACAAGTGTTACCAGACTGCATCAAAATGGTATGTACATGCCACAGCTTAGCTCTTTGCATACAGAAAGGGTTTGATAAACTTCCATCATGCCTTGGGTTCATGCTCCATTAAATCCGTAAATGGTTTAGAAAGAGTTCCCTATGATGCGAGAGCTACAAGATGCTGTTTGAGACGATGAACATTGCAGAAGAACGAGCGGGCACACCCCTTCCATTCCTGAACCTCTCTGCAACTCGTTGGCTTGTGAGGGGTAAGGTTATATATAATATACTTGTCAACTGGTTGGAACTGAAAACGTACTTGAGTGTGCTAGTGTGGAGGGATCCCATGATGTGCGGTAAAAAGCTCGCATTTTGTGAAAGATGCTAAGTGATGACAGCAATTATCTTTATTCTGTGTTCTGTTCTCCCATTATCACAGAGTTTGAACGGGTGAACTCACTCTTCCAGTCAACTAACGCCAATCCTTCTCAGCTTCTGCATGAGTTAGACATACATTTCAAAGCTCTGAGTCAACGAATCTATAATGGAAATGGAAAGCTACGTCCAATGGAGAAAATTGACTTCAAAGCCAAGTTTAAAGTGGAATGCAAGCGACTTCTTTGTGATGAGAATTCAGCTAATCGTCGCTTAGCCGTTCAGGAGCGTTGCCAAAATATGCTAATAGAACTGGTTGATCAAGTGAAGCTGCGCCGACCTGAAAACAGGAGACTTTTTGATGGTCTGTGCAAGTTGTCACCTAAAATTTTCACCCAAGTAAACAGGCCTGCATTCATTGATTTGTTTTTCTTTCATTTATTGAAAGAGAAGTTACAACCGTGTGAAGAACAGTATCGCAAAATTCTATTTAATCCTCGGCACACAGAATGTGATTTTAAATGCGGCATACCTGATGACCCAGTTCAGTTTTGGTCTGCTGTTAAGAAATATGAAGTTGCAAATCAGAAGCCATATGAAGAACTTGCAGACTATGCTTTGCAATGTTTGACCATCCCAGTGAGTAATGCGGTCTTGGAAAGAATTTTCTCCCATGTAACTGGAATGAAAACACAAGTTCGCAACAGAATGAGTCTCAAAATGTTGGAGTCAATTTTGAGAATACGTACAACGCTAATAATGTCAGGAAAGTGTTGTAAGGATCTGGTAAGAACTGAAAACATGCTAGACAAGTTTACTGTAGATAGGTACGAACAAGCAAGAGGCAAAAATGCACCACCAGAAGACACCAGTGTTGATGCCTAGGATGCCTTGTTCAATTAGTCAAATCTAGGTAAGTAGAATTGTTAGAAAATTCTTTAATTATACCTATATCCATTAAGTGATGTCATGTGTGTGCTGTGTAGTTAACTTTTTTACCTCTGAAATGGAACGTTTATTATTTTTTAATGTCTGGCAATGAAACGCCCAGTTTGGCATTAAATTTCAGCAGATTTGGCATTACTGCACCCAGGAGACTTGGCAATCTTGCTTTAAGAAGCCAGTGTTTGTCTTCGCCTCAGCTGATCTTGTGTGCTGTACACCTAAAGGCTGACCATAGGAAGAACAACTCACTGGGCAAAGTCTTTCCTATACTGCACTACTGCTGTTGGAGCCTGTGGCAGTGTGGGGACTGGGGACGTAAGACTGGTGTCAGGAGTGTGGATTATTCAGGGCTGCAGTGAGTCTAACATTCGACACAGAAGCAGGAGGTGTGCAGACAAAATCCCGAGCTGGGCAGGAGGAGGATGTGACCCTGGCTGCAGTGATGATGTTATTACAAGCTTCACAGAAAGACCTCAAAGAACAATTATTACAGGCACAGAGTGAAGGACACAAAGAACTCAAGAAGCAACTGCAAGCACAGAGTGAAAAACTAGAAGCCCAAAGTGAAGGACAGAAAGAACTCAAGGAACAACTGCAAGCACAGAGTGAACAACTACAGGCGCACGTAAAGAACAAAAGGAACGATATGAACAACTTCAAGAGGCATTACAGGAGCAACAGAGGGAAGTACAACTGAGGGTGTAAGGACAGCTAGATGCATTCATGGAGGAAATGAAGGAAGAACAGCAAAAGCTTAAGAAGGAAGTAGATGCCAAGCTAGAGCAACAAATGTATGAGGTAAGCAATACTGTGATGGAGTGTAAACAGCATGTGGACGAGCAGTTGAAGACAATTAGTGAGGAAATAGTGACGGAGTGCAGACAGCATGTAGATAGTCAGTTGAAGCACGTAGTTGACCATGTAAAGCTAATTAGTGAGAAAATGGAGGCCGTAGAGAAATATTGCACTGCTGAACCTCAGGTTAGTGTACCGGGAGCATATGAAAGGAATGGACAGTGTATGGTGAATCTTGACGGATCCCCGGCATCTAAAGGTAACATTACAGGGTTGAATAATCAGAATGTACAGAATGTAGAAGTTTCAAGTCCTGGCCTTAGTTATGATGCCCCAGTTTTTAGACCCCAAACCAGTGAAGTGCGTGGCTACAATGGGGGTCCAATTGAAAAGAAACCTCAGGAATTTGATGGTAGAGTATCTTGGGAAGATTACGGTGCACAGTTCTAGTTGCTTGCGGATCAGAATGGCTGGGACGATAGGCAGAAGGCAGTGCAGCTTGCTACTAGCGTTAAGGGTGCCACAATGGAAATTCTGGGCCAGATGTCAGTGATGGAGAGGAACAGTCTTAAGTCCCTAGCAGAAGTGCTGGAGTGCAGATATGGAACCATGTACCAGACTGAGGTTTACAGAGCAAGATACCGGAGCCATGTATGGGCTCGGGGAGAACCCCTACAGCAGCTTTCTCATGACCTGGAGAGTATGGCATATAAGGCGTACCCTGGAGCAGTACCTAACCTGTTGGGTATTCTACTGAGGGACAAGTTCATCGATGCTCTTGACAGTGCAGAGCTGAAAGTGCAGGTGAAGCAGGCACAACCCAGAAGCATGCAAGACGCACTTGCCAGGGCTGTAGAGTTTGAGTCCTATGTCAGATCAAGTATGTCCACTTTTCAGACAGGTCGTAGTGCAGCAATCAAGGCAGGAAAGGGGCAGGTATGTGAAATGGAAAAATTTGAGGGAAGATGCTGGTGCTGTGGTAAGCCGGGACACAGAAAAGGGGACTGCTACAAGTGGAAAAGGGAACAGGATAAGACCAGTGGAGGTTGCTGGTTCTACGGGAAGCTGGGGACAAGAAGGTGGATTGGATTGTCATGAATAGAGAAGGAGCAAGAATACAGTAGTGCAAGGATATCTTCAGTTGCAACAAGAGCATGTTGGACATGTAGTGAGGTGGGACACTTCAGTTCTGAGTGTCCGAAGAAGAAAAAGGATGATAAGAAGAAGATTGCAGAAGACCAGAAAGAAGCCCCAACACCGAGAAAATGCAAGAGAACAGCAATTGACAGTGTGCGAATAGATGGAAGGATAGATGGAAAGAAGTGTTCCCCGGTGATTGATTCGGCATCAGAGCAGACTTTTGCGAGGCCTGATGTGTTACATCATCAGTATCTGCCTGAGTCATCGGAACAACTGTGTGGTGTAACTGGGCACTGTACGGAACTGAAGGGACCCCTGAATGTCCAGATTGAAGTGGCAGGGCAAGAGGCTACTCTTCCAGTTTATGTGGCTGACATGGAGGATCCTTGTCTTCTGGGTCTTGACTATCTGATGTCCATGGGGTGTAAGCTGGACTTCAACTCCATGAAGCTGAAGGTTCGAGGAAAGTCGGTTCCCGTCACAGCAGTGAAACGTACCAGTTCTGGTGGCGAGGTGAGGGCGCTCTGCACTACAGTGATACCCCCAAAATCAGAATTGATGCTCCCGTGTAAAGTGAGTGGGTCTCTTGACAGCTGTATAGGGGTAGTGGAGCCGAATGTACGGTGCAAGACGAAGGCCGGAGTGATGGTGGGAAGAACACTGGTGGAAACAGGTGCAGATGATGTGCCAGTTGTGGTGGCCGATTTCTCCTGTGAGCTGCAGATGATCAATGAGGGAAAAATTGTGGGACTGTGCCAGGCGGTGGACCCTGAGTGGCATCAAAGGAAGGCCTGTAAAAGGAATGTAGTCAAGGAAGACAGGTACGTACCAGACAACCTACGGGACCTATTTTCAAGGAGTAGCCAATGCCTGGATGACTCACAAGTGCTGAAGTTGAGGCAGTTGCTGACGAAGTTCGCTGATGTCTTCTCCACTGGAGATCTAGACCTGGGGCGCACTGACCTGGTGGATCACAGCCCGATTAAACAGCAAGCGCAGAGGATGGCGCAAGCCCAATGGCAAGAAATGGAGGTGATGGAGAATCTCCAAAGTCAAGGGGTAATAGAAAAGTCCAACAGTCCTTGGGCATCAGCAGTGGTTCTGGTAAGGAAGAAAGATGGCTCAGTAAGGTGCTGTGTAGATTATCGAGCCCTGAATGATGTGACAGTGAAGGATGCATACCCCTTGCCAAGAACTGATGACACCCTGGATGCTCTGTCAGGTGCTAAGTGGTTCTCCACCCTGGACATGAAGGCAGGATATCATCAGGTCAAGGTTGCAGAGAAGGACAAAGAGAAGACAGCCTTTTCATACGGGTGGGGTTTATGGCAGTTTAAGGTGATGCCTTTTGGCCTATGCAATGCCCCAGCTACTTTTGAGCATCTAATAGATCACGTACTGGAAGGCCTGCACTGGCAGACGGCCCTCATCTATCTGGACGATGTAATTGTGTTTGCATGGACTTTCGACCAGGAATTAGAGAGGCTGTCGGAGGTGTTGGATAGGATCCGGGCAGCGCACCTCAAGCTGAACCCCAAGAAGTGCTACTTGTTTCAGAAGGAAGTAAAGTACCTGGGACACATTGTAGGTGAGAGCGGCGTCCGTACTGACCCGGAGAAGGTGGCAGCTGTGGAAAACTGGCCGGTTTCAACTTGTGTGAAGGAGCTACGGAGTTTCCTTGGCTTGTGCACCTACTACCGGCGTTTTTTCAAGGACTTTGCAACGATAGCTGCACGTCTGCACAAGCTGTTGGGGAAGAGACAGTAGTTTGCATGGATAGCATAGACTCAGAGCGCCTTCGACGAACTCAAACATGCATTGACAAGCTCTCCAGTATTGCCATACCCTGATCGGAGTCAGCCATTTATCCTGGACTATGATGCTAGTGACCATGGTATTGATGAAGTCCTGTCACAGAAGAAGAATGATAAAGAATATGTGGTAGCATATTACAAGAAGCTCAGCCCACCGGAGCGGAACTACTGTGTGACCCATAAGGAGCTCTTGGCAGTGATGAAGAGCCTTGATTTCTTCCATCCTTACCTGTTTGGGTCAAACTTCATCATCAGGACAGACCATGCGGCACTCAAGTGCCTGAAAACGCTAAAGAATCCAGAAGGACAACTGGCACGCTGGCTCTGGAAGCTAGACCAGCACAATTATGAGGTGCAGCACCGTCCTGGGCGGGTACATGGCAATGCTGACAGTCTGAGTCGCCGGCCTTGTGATCTGGAATACCAGCAGTATAGCAAAAAGGAAGATCATAGTAAGAAATGCAGCCGTACTGCAGTGACAGGGCCAACGTCAGATGAAGCAGACCTGAAAAGGATGCAGGTGGAGGATGCAGATTTACGGCCAGTGCTAGAGTGGCTGCAGCGGAGTACAGTGCGACCATCTTGGGAAGAAGTTTCCAGGTTGAGCCCCCAAACCAAAAGTTACTGGAGTCAGTGGGACCTTCTTCGTTTGAATGACAGACTGTTGAAGCGTCAGTGGGAGACACCCGATGGCCTCAGCAAGTACTGGCAACTGGTGGTTCCGAAGAAGATGAGGTCAGAGATCTTGGATGGATCCCATAACCAGATCACCAATGGGCACCTGGGAGTGAAGAAAACTCTAAGCCGGCTGTGATAGAGGTTCTACTGGATTAGCATGTGTCAGGATGTTGAAGAATGGTGTCAGGTCTGTGGTGTGTGCTGTGCCAAGAAGGGACCCAAGAAACGTGGGTGCAGCCCTCTTCAGCTGTACCAAGTGGGTGCACCGATGGAAAGAGTTGCAGAGGACATTGCTGGACCTTTGCCACTCACGGAAAGAGGAAACCAGTATATATGTGTCGCGATTTACTACTTCATAAAGTGGCCAGAAGCCTATGCCATCCTTGATCAAGAGGCTTCGACTGTTGGTTGACCAGTTCTTCTGTCGTTTTGGGATGCCACAAGTGCTACATTCAGACCAGGGTAGAAACTTTGAGTCTGCTGTGTTCCGTGAGTGCTGCCAGTTACTGGGGATTAGGAAGACCAGGAGGACCCCACTAAGACCACAGTCAGGTGGAATGGTGGAGATTTTCAACTGGACCCTAGGACAAGAACTGGCCAAGTACTGCGTAGATGAGCAAACAGAATGGGACCAGAAATTACCTGCGTTGTTGATGGCATACTGTTCTGCATCCCATGAGTCTACCGGCTACTCCCCTGCAAAACTGATGTTGGGCCACGAGTTACTCTTACCCGTTGACTTGTTAATGGGAAGACCACCTGGTGAAGAGCTGCCTACAGACACCACCGGCCATGTGAAGCACCTTCAAGAAAGGCTGGCTAAGGTACATCGTCAAGTACGAGGAGCCTTCAAGTTTTCAGGAGAGGTGATGAAGTGCAAGTATGATACCAAGGCAAGTGAGGTGAGCTTCAAAGGTGGCTATCAAGTTTGGTTATACAATTCTCAGTGAAGGAAGGGACAGTCACTGAAGCTGCAGAGCCCATGGGACGGGCCTTACGCTGTGTTGGATCGCCTGTCAGATGTAACATATCAGATTCGGGGAGGCAGGAAGTCTCGCCCAAAGATGGTACACGTGAATCGTTTGTGGCAGTACCATGGGCCAGGACAGTACGCGTCTCCGAGGGATCATGCTCTCCCGCAGCTGAGGATGTTGAGGAGGACCACGAAGCTGAAGTGCAAGAGGATGGTGACTGTTTCCCGAGGGAAGAAGCGAATCAGGAAGAAGACCGAGACCTCCCCGGAGGAGTGGACTATGTGGAGGAGCAAGGACATCGTCTGAAGCAGCACAGAAGAAGACAGTCAACTTTAAGAAGCCTCAGCTGATCTTGTGTGCTGTACACATAAAGGCTGACCATAGGAAGAACAACTCACTTGGCAAAATTCTTCCTATACTCCACTACTGCTGTTAGAGCCTGTGGCAGTGTTGGGACTGAGACATATCTATATATATATATATATATATATATATATATATATAGGATGATTAGTTACACTAAGGCCCCACAATAGTGCAAATTATACCCGATTCCAATGACACACCGTCACAAACTTTGGTCAATATCAGTCAGACACTGTATTTCATTTCTAAATCCCCCTTCCTGAAAAAAAAGAAAAATCTAAAGAAATGTTGCTCTACAGAACTGCTGCACTGAGTAGACAGTCAACTGCACTAATCCAGGGACTATGGCAAGCTCCATTATTGAACCCTTATTTTTAACCCATGGCATCTGGGTGTCATGTAAAGATGACCATCTGGAGACATAAGGGTAGCATGAAAACATGACCTAGTGTTTCGTGTCATTGTTTGAATATTTTGTGGGTAACTACCACCACAGGTAAACACTGGCAACCCTCCTTCATGCATCCTAGTCACACTCCAGTTACCTGCATACCTCCATCGTGGATAGACCTATGCAAAAAGTTTTCCCTGTGTCTGGTGAGACGTCAGCCAGCCTGCCTCTATGTCCTTGCCATAGTGACTGCACTCCCCTGCTCATACCACCGCACACCACACCACACTTCTCAAAGCTTACACAGAAATGGTGTTTGTGGTTGACTGCAGTATTCTGAAACTTTTTTATATTTTGGAGGGCTAGTATAAGCCTTTCTTGTGCCACACACATGGACATTGTCACAAAAATCACGAAGAGTTACCACACTTCCAAAGGGGCTTTATCTGGCTGTACACACTGCTCGGACAATCTGAGGCCATCCGCTTCAAGTCGAAGGGTTGGTGAGTATTATGACACTTAGTTTTTTATTTTTGGTTATTAGCTGAGATAATATTGTTAAAAAAATTAAAACAATGATTTTCCAGAAATCCCTGCCTGGGAGAAGGGTCGGCAGAAAAAAACGCCAGATGCCACAGGTTAATGCTGATTTAAATTAAGAATGTTTCTCGGACGTTGGGCAACCCAAAGTGAAAAGAATTTAAAATCAAGCATAGAACACCTTGTTAACCTAAGGAAAAAATGTTAGGAAAAAACCAGTCATCATACATGATTCATTGCACAGAAAATTTGGTAGTTTTGAACAACAGGTTAAAACTGAAGAAAAGTGCTTCAAATTTTATTGTAACTGTGGAGTAAATGTGATTAAAAATTTTAAGCAGTAGCTATATTTAACTTAAATCGGTCCCCTAATTTTAAAAATTATATTACTCTCAAGCCACAGACTAGCAAGTCACCTAGTGCATGTATCTTTGTATGTATGCATTTATATGTTTATTTATATTTATCTTTTTATATATGTATCCAGGAAGTAAGTACTAGGGAAGAATTCATTCATCTTCAGTCCCAAGGATATCCATAATAGTGTGTTCGGAAAGATTTGTTATGAAGAAGTGTTATTTATGTCACCGTCAACTTTAGCTTGTAAATTAATCCACTGAATTGCATTTATAGCTAAGTTCTCAGAATAAGAACCAAGATATGCATAGCAAGATACTTAGCATACAGCAAACACCATAACCCACAGAAGAAATAAGACCACACATAAGAGCTTGAAATGTGTACTGTTATCACTGTCCAACACCATCAAAACCCTGCAGATATGGGTTGTCATCCCCAACAGCCCGAGCGAATAAATGGAGCAGGGATGTAGTAGTTTGGTATAGCACAGCATAACTTGTTACCAGCTGCAATAGCGAAGCTGGTATTGTATTCAATGTGTGTGTGTGTGTGTGTGTGTGTGTGTGTGTGTGTGTGTGTGTGTGTGTTAGCATGATAACTTCGCAACAGCTCAAAATATCATCACAAAATTTTACAGGTGTGTAGTAGAGGAAAAAAAAAGTAATCTCGAGTTCGAAATTAGTGAAAGTACGTCAAGGTCTGTTGGTCTGTTACCACGATAACTTCGCAACTGCTCAAGATATCATCGCAAAATTGTACAGATGTGTAGTAGGGATGAAGATCTCCTACGAGTATTATTTTCAGTTTCTCTGTGTGTCTGTTTGCACGATAACTTTGCAGCCACTCAAGATATCATCACAAAACGTAACAGGTGTGCAGTAGGGATCTAAGTCTCCTACGAGTTCAAAATTGGCAAAAGTAGATCAAGTCAAGGTCATATTTCAAGCCATGCTAGATATGTATCAGCTTGCGGTTGGTGTGATTCTCTCTTGGGAGTGCCTCTAGTTATCATGTAAATTCTTAAAGCTACAGTTAACTAATGCACATTGTTGAAAACCTTACGGAAATGTATTGTTACCAAAGTTATTTTTCCCATTCACACCATCATATTGCTGAAAAATAAAGTATAAAACTAAGCATCAAAACTTAACCTTTAAATTACAATGGAACTACACACAGTATTACAGGTGTTACATGGGAGTCTTTCTTCAAAATTCGCCATTATTTTGCAGGAAAAAATATTTACAAAAGGTACTAAAGTGAGCACCAAAATGTTGCTATCTTTGGAAATATTAAAACAATACCGAACCTACTATCTTTGTTCGAGAGCAATTATAACATTGTCAAGCTCCTTCGCTCAACAACATTCTACTATTTGAAATGCGAACTTTCATAACTATTATTTTATTCTGAGTACCACAAGACGATTAATATTTCACTTTAGAAGTCAGAGTTCGAGCTCGGGGGATTAGATATAGCTTTCACAAGAGTCTCACTGCCCTATCGGCCCGCTCAGCAGTATTCCAAATGAAAGGCATCAGTTAGGCAAGCTTTGCTCTGGAGCAAGTACTTTTCGGCCCTGTTGGGTCGCAAAGAAGGCTACTTGTCCAAATGAGAGCTGTTTCTGAACAGCTGTCACTACAGCTACCACCACCACAACAACATCAACCACCACTACCACCACCACCTTCACCACAACCACCACCATGACAGGTGCCATCCACACCATCACCACAGCTACCATCATCATCACCATCGTTATGACAGCTACCACCACCACCACCATCATATCTACCACCATCACATCTACCACGATCATCTTAGCTACTAACAACAACAACAACACCATTGCAGCTACCACCACCCCCACTACCACAGCTAACACCAGTTTCTGCTGGATAAAATAGACAGTCCATAGCACCAGTGAAGTAACAGACATCGAAATGTAGATGTACTGTACATGCTCGGATATAAGAAATGTTGCACCTTCTTCGATACCCTATGCGTCCCTGCTGTCCCTTTCCGTGCGGCTGGTTAAATTAGGTAGGAGGGGATTGACCGGGTGTGGGGAGAGGAGAGGAGAGACAGTGTGAGCGGGGGTTGGGGGAGGGTGCGAGACCCGGCCGTCAGAGTGGGGGAGGGAGGTAAGTGAAGGGGGGTGCTTGAAAGAGGGCATCATTTCTTAAGCTATTATAATTTCATATGGATTACCATTTGGCAGGTAATACCACAATAGGTCAAAGACAGACTGTTTTGGATAACTGGTGATTGCAAGTGATGACTGGCAAGAACAATCATTATTCGTCATTATATCGGGGTTGGGTTTGTACCCACACATACACACTCGCAGCCCATATACAGTCCTGCTTCAACGACCCTGCATTAAATACTGTTCTCCATAGATTTATCAATTATTTTGGCATTAGGTTTTTACTGGTAATAACCCGTAAGATGCCATGCCATATTAAATTTTTGTGAACACGAGTTTTGTAAAATGAAGCAATAATTTCACTTGTCTGTTTTTATTATCCCAACAGTGAATATATGTATGCTACATGTTATCATTTATCCTGACTATGTATGCATTTAAATTTGAACCTTCCTTTACCGATGTATAACAGTATAACAGAGGGCTGAGGGAGTATGTTCATTTAGAAGCAGTGTCACGGGATGGTTGGTGGGCCCCTTCATTGTTTGCCACTCGTTTGACTAATTGTCATTTACAGTTCGGTTCTTTCGATAACTTCTTTCATAAATATATTTCAGTTAGAGATGTCTCACATAGTTACTATACTGTTTTTACGCTAACTTGGCCTAGATTTTCGTGCTTTTGCTGCTCATTTCACGCAGCTCAGTGGCAGAATGAGACAATGCTGTGGCTCAACATCCTTTCCATAGCACTTCTTCATGACTAGCACCATATTCAAGTGTTAATCTGTTGCTACAGTTCATATTTAAGGATGGAAAGATGGTAATTTTAGGCCAAGTTAGCGTAAAAGCAATATAGTTGCCCTCGTATTTATAGATCATCTCTCCCCTTTCCTTTCCTCTCCACCCACCTCATGGAAAGGGGCAGCAGGAACGCTGAGAGTATCGACGAGGGTGCAACATATTTTTATGGCCACGGGTGTACCCCCCCTCCCTCCCTCTCTGTCTCTCTCTCTCTCTCCAAAGACAGAAATGCCCCGCCGCCTCTTCCAAGTGCACTAATTGTAACACCAGTGATAACAGGTATTAGGGTTCAGAACTTCCCTTCAGTTAATTTCAATCGATATCATATAGAAACTGGCCCATCTGGGACCCAGCTGCAACCATCCTGCCAAGTTTTACCAAATCCTTTTTCCAATTTTGGCTTCACACACACACACACACACACACACACACACACACACACAACCC
>JAGKTI010013073.1:0-23620 GCA_018397915.1 Birgus latro
CCTCCTGTTGTCCTCAAGAACTGTGCTTCTGTGCTTACACCCTGCCTCGGTAAACTCTTTCTCCTTTGTCCATCAACTTGTACCATTTCTTCTTGCTGGAAGTTTGCTCTCATTCAGCCAGTCCCAAAGAAGGGTGACCATTCCCAATCCTCTAACTATCATCCAATTGCTTTAACATCCTATGTCTCGAAAGTGTTTGAGTCTATTCCTAACAGAAAAATTTTAAAGCATCTTTCCTGTCACAACCTTCTTTCTGATCGTCAGTATGGGTTCCGTCAGGGACGCCCCACTGGCGATCTTCTCACCTACCTTTCATACTCCTGGTCATCCTCCTTTCGGGACTTTGGCGAAAGCTTTGCCATTGCACTTGACATCTCAAAGGCTTTCAATCGAGTCTGGCATAAATCTTTAATTTCTAAACTGTCCTCTTACGGTTTCTATCCGTCTATCTGTGCCTTCATCTCTAGCTTCCTTTCTGGTCGTTCTATAGCCTCTGTTGTAGACAGCCACAGTTCTTCTCCTTGATCTACCAACAGTGGCGTTCCTCAGAGCTCTGTCCAATCACCAACTCTCTTCCTTTTATTCATCAATGACCTTCTAAGCTGTACAGTGCTTCCTCCAATTTTGCAAGAATATGGTCAACAAAAAACCTCGCAAAATCAAAATTCGCAAAATTCAAACAATTAAATATATGAAATAAAGGCAAATTGGTCGACATCACCCCAAGGTAAGCACTTTTTCCCAGTCATTCTCTCGACTCTACCTCTTAATTTTACGATGATAAATGAAACAAACACGAAATGATGTACTGTACAGTGATATTAATGAGAAAACATCATAGGTAAGAAACATTAAAAAAAAAAATGCCTTTACACTGATGTGAAGATTGGCTTGGTGTGCGGGACTGGTGGCGGGGCGAGGCTTGGCTACTGTCGCCCCGCGGGGCCTAAGTCATCACTATCACTGTTGGCAGATATTTCCACATCTTGCTGTGTTTTTTCTGCCTCTTTCATGAATCCCTTGAAGTCAGAATCATCACTGGGGTCATCAGAATGAAAAAGGTTAGGGATGCTATGATCGCTGGCTGCTTGGGGAGGGGTGGCAGGACGGCTGTTCAATGGGGCAGGGTCTCTTGGGGTTCTCATTAATTTTGTGGTTAGAGACTGCTTCCTCTTGTTAACCCCATCTCTGTGGAGGTCAGCATAAAAGCGAAGCGGCCGAGAATTAACGATTCATAACCTGGTCAATATTCTCGCCGTCATTGAGCAGCTGAAAAAAAACATCGTGAACAACGAATGTGACAATTTAGGGCTCAGCAAGCATGCCACGGTGTTGACAGGGCCCTTCGTTTTTATGCTGACCTACACAGAGATGGGGTTAACAAGAGGAAGCAGTCTCTAATCACAAAATTCAAGAAAACCCCAAGAGACCCTGTCCCATCGACCAGCCGTCCTGCCACCCCTCCCCAAGCAGCCAGCGATCCTATCATCCCTAACCTTTTTCATTCTGATGACCCCAGTGACGATTCTGACTTCGAGGGATTCATGAGAGAGGCAGAAAAAACACAGCAAGATGTGGAAATATCTGCCGACAATGATAGTGATGAAGTAGGCCCTGCGGGGCCACAGTAGCCAAGCCTCGCCCCACCACCAGTCCCGTACACCAAGCCAATCTTCACATCAGTGTAAATGCATTTTTTTTTTTAATGTTTCTTACCTATGATGTTTTCTTATTAATATTACTGTACAGTACATCAGTTCATGTTTGTTTCGTTTATCATCGTAAAATTAAGAGGTAGAGTCGAGAGAAAGAGTGGGAAAAAGTGCTTACCTTGGAGTGAAGCTGACCAATTTGCAGTCAGCACTGCCTCACTCGCCACTGAACCTGTGTTTAAACCCCTTCCTTTTTGAGGAACTGGCATAGCCACCCATTTGATGCCTTGAAAGGTTTTGTTGGAGAAGTAATGGCTTTTTTAAGGCACGTGTGGTAGAATATCTTTGCCTGCTCCCTTATATGGCGCCCATCTAATGCAATCCCTTCCTTTTCCTTTCTTTGAATGTAGTGAGCAAGGTATCTTTCCATTTTTATTAGCACTTCTTTGTTGTCCACCAGCATTCTAACATCAAATTGAACACCTCCATAGTTATTCGATGCTTGCTTGATTTGTTCACTGTTCTTTAAAATCATTCTCACTGTCGATTCACCAACACCAAACTCCTGACCAATAGCAGAATTACCTTCACCTGCTTTTTTCCTTTCAATCATTTTCAGTTTGGTCTTCAAAATTATTTTCTTGTTCTTCTTACCCATTGGCGCCATGATAACACTCGTGCAAGGTTAGACTGCTGGGGTATTGCGAGCAGCACCACGAAATTGTGAGGGTCAGTGACCTTGGTTGGAAACAGGTGCAAACAAACGTGGCGGGGCGGCAGACCACTGAACTAGGAGGCTCAGTACGCCCAATGAACCATGACGTCATTACTCGGGGTGGCAAAGTAGTGCGGGAAGACGACTCTCCCACCACTCGACCTCGCAAAGTGTGTGATCAGTCGCAAAGTTCATAAATGTTAAAAAATACATGACTTTTGGAACTACCTCACAAAATTGGTGAATCGCAAAGTTAAAGTTCGCAAAGTTGAAGGATGTACTGTACATCTGACCCTATCCACTCATACGCTGATGACTCCACCTTTCACCTTTCCATTTGGTTCCCGCAATGCCCATCGCAGCAGTTACTTCAACAAACAAGGGATGAGGCTATGACACATCTAATGTCTGACTTGGCTCGTATCTCTGACTGGGGTAAAAATAATCTTGTTGTTTTTAATGCATCAAAGACTCAGTTCTTGCACCTATCAACCAGAAAAATCTTTCACAGGAGTACCCGCTGATGTATAATAATGTCCAGCTCATACCTACATCATCCTTGACCATGCTTGGGGTTTCATTCACTCAGGATTTATCTTGGAAAGAACATATTACATCTCTTGCGAAATCTGCTACCAAGAGATTAGGTGTGCTCAGCCGACTCTGAACCTTCTTTACCCCTACGCAGATGTTGACTTTATACACGGGTTTTATTCGCCCATTTGGAGTACAACTCTCATGTGTGGGGAGGATCCCCACATACAGCCCGTCTCAATAGGGTGGAGTCAAAAGCTTTTCGTCTCATTAACTCTCCTCCTCTTCCTAGCTCCTTTCAACCTCTGTCTCTTCGCCGCACTGCTGCATCATTATATCTTTTCTATCGCTACTTCAATGGCCACTGTTCCTCTGAACTGTCTACTTGCATCCCTCCACCTTTACGACGGGCACGTTGTACCCATCTGGCAACAACCTCTCATCCCTTGTCTGTCCAACTCTCTAATGCAAAAGTTAACCGTTATTCCCTGTCCTATGCAACTCGTCAACTATGGAACTGTCTTCCTCTGTCTGAATTTCCTACTTTCTATACTCTCCAGTCTTTCAAACGCAGTATGTCCAGGCATCTCGAAATGAACGGATCTTGAATTTGGCTCTCTTTTGTGTTGTTTTTGTTTATTCATGGAAGGAACAGTTTGTGGGCCCATGGCCCTTGGTTCCTTCTTCCTTGCATAAAAAAAAAAGGCTTAATGAAAGAGTCGATCCTGGTCTGATGATAGGACCAACGATTCTGCCGGAGGATGACAATGTCCTGGACTCCCTGCAGCTCCACTGCCAGGCGAAGCGGCACCAACTCCCTGTCACAGTGTGGGTGCTTGGCATACTCCAGCACTCCCTCCAGGTAACCACGGAGGACCCTGAGATGAGGGACTGAAGGAGATGCAGAGGGTTGTGAGTCAGGGTCCTCATAATCGTCCTCGTTGATCTCAATGTCCTCTTCCGTGCCCGCAGAAGCAGCAGCGACGATCACATCAGACATGGTCTGATGACCAGGATCACCACCATCGTCATCCAGCCAATCTCTCACATCGTTGACGCCCACATGCTTTCCTCCTGTTCTAAGGTGACTGTAGAAATCATCCACGTCAAACCCCTTAAAGTCGTGCTCAGCTTCGATTCCCTGCAGGAAACGAGACCAACCGCTTTTGATCGAGGGTTTTGACAGAGACTTCCTCCCACACATTCGCCCAATTGGACACTGCAGACTTCAGGTCATAATGCCGAAGATTCTGCAGAGTCTGCTCGCCACGTGTGTCCTTGGCCGCATCCTTGTCCTCCAGCACCATCATCACCTCGTTCAGAAACCTCTGGCGGTATAGTCTCTTGTCAGCTACGATAACACCCAGGGCCACTGGTTAAATCAGAGCAGTTGTATTAGGTGGCAGAAACATGCACCTGATCCGTCCGTCATAAGCAACCAAATATTCACAGACAGATAAGTGAGGGCATTACCCAGGAGCAGGAGTGCCTTCACCTAGTCGCGAGTGATACCAAGGATCTCCGTTTGATAATGGACAACCTCCTTGACGAAATGTCTGTGGAATCAATCTCTGAAGATCTTAGTGGTAAACCAAGACTTCACAGAATGGTAGCACACAACAGGCAAGCTATTCATCAACTCACAGGGACAACGTGGTTGTTTTGCACACCCAACAACAATGGGTCTGAGGCGATGCGTCCCGTTAGCATTGGCACAGCACAAAACAGACACATTGTATGGGCGACTTCTGACCAGGCACAGTCTCCTCCCTTTCCTCAGCCAGGGTGTTGGAGGGCAAGGAGCAGTAGAACAGACCAGTTTTGTCAGCGCTATAGACTTGACCAAGGGCAAGGCCCTCGTTCTTGATCAGGCGAAGCACTTTCTGGCAAAATGGGTCTACTTCCCCCACTGCCACATCCAAAGCCTCGTCGTGTGCCTATGGCCAGTAGGTCCAAGGCAAAGCTTGAAGTGAAAAAGCCATCCCTTGAATGCCTTGAAGACCTGCACGTTGTGCAGGTGTGCAAACTTCTTGGCAGCAGCCTTCACCTCGGTCCCTCGCACTAGCACACTGGCACTAACTTGCTGACGAAACCACATCAATGTCGACCAGTCGAAAATGGTGTGCCGGGCCTGGACCATTATCTTCCTGTTGTCCCTACGTGTGCTTTTGCTGAAGTCTTGTTTGTTCTTCATAAGCTTGTCACGTGACTTCTTGATGTCAAACAATGTTGAACGGACTACATCATATCCGTGAAGTATGCATCCTGTGGTCCAGCCCGCATCAACCTTGCCCAATATCTCACGCTTTTTCTCCAGTGTCAGAACCTTCCTCTTCCTCTTCTCAGGTGGTGGTGGGGCCATCACCACACACATGAGAATACAGCAGAGAAGGGCCACAACCTGAAGAAGGTAAGGGACCACCACAAAAGCAACTGCATTCACAACCATTCTTGCAAGCCAGCCACTCAGGTGAAACAAAGGCAGGAACTGAGGTGCGGGCTTGTTTGCCGGCAAGCAGTGTAACGCTCCCATATCGCACCCCACGGTTGCATTCGAGCACAGAGGAAGCAAAACGCAGCAAAATGTCATCTGCATTTAACATTCACTTCCGTTCACCCAGGCAAGAGTTGGTGCATGACAGCAATAGCGGATGAACAGTAAAGCACAGCCTCAGGCAGCGTATGACTAATGCGGCCTGCCAGGCGACTCTGACAATAGGTATGGAAGTGGACAGGCGTGCATGGTGGGGGCTTCCACACTAATCTTGCAGGCCGGGGGACTCCCAGCATTTGGCGTAGAGGCAGATGGACGCTTTTACTGTACATTTACTCATGGCTTGTGGTCTGTGTTACATGCATGGTGGCCACCGGGAACCATGAGCCAGGAACGACGCTCGCCCCATCGTTTAAAAACTAACCATAGGATTTTCTCAAAAATATGCTCAATGTATTTCCCAGGCAAAATTACGTATGTTATCATATCCCAACCTAACCTAACCTATCCCATTATGGCTGCCTAGCTAAGTTGGCTCTCTGTTCTATTGAAACTAATACCCATACCAAACAGAAGAGTACTATACAGTACATACTCACATACTATGTACTATGATATGCATTTATACAGAGATTACTGTACTGATACTGTAATTATTTTGTGGGAAGGAATCTCTCTCTCTCACTCTATGTGTGTGTGTGTGTGTGTGTGTGTGTGTGTGTGTGTGTGTGTCTCCTGGTGACCAGGCGACATTGGATGTTCAGTAGAGAGGTGGATGGCCACTGTCACCGAACATGTACTCATGGCTTGTGTTTTGTGTTCGATGGAGGTGGCAGTTGGGAAAGGCTTAGCCTGGTGGTCGCGCGACATTGGACATTCGGTGGGGATGCGTACAGACGTTTTGACACCATTTGTGGGTTACAGTCATATTACTTGGGTGCTGGAGGTTCATTGGGAGTGATCGGACAAGTGCAGTACAGGGACGGACGGACATTTTAGCTCTGGTTGCGAGTTACGACCTGCTTCCCACTCACAGTTTGAGCCCAGCGGCCATGATACAGAATGTTTTTTAACATGTTGGCTGGCAGGCCAAGTCTTCAGGGACTTTTACGTCTGGATAATAGCAAGTAAATTTGCAAAATGGTTTCATAAAGCCAAGGCCATGTCCGGATAATGAACATATCTGGATACTGAGCGTCTGGATAAATTAGGGACTACTGTATTAAAAAATAAATAACAAACAATATAAGTGTAGTAGAAGGAAACTATTTATTCAAAACTATATTTGCTCTAAACGATGTCAATATGAAGGCACGTCTACCAAGGCTACAACTTTCACAACCAAGTTTGCCACTACATCTCAGTCTAGAGGTCCAACAGCAACACTGTTAAAATAATAAAAAAGAAAAATTGTCTATCAATCAATCTATATAGAAAGTTTGATAAATACAGATAAATTTTTTAATACTTGTGTGACTGGGTGGCACTGCAGTCATTTTGGCTATGATAAACGGTTATGACATAACTGAGTTATGAGACACCTGTTCACCGTATATACCCTTCATAATCTGCTGTGTAGCACGCTACTCTGTGACGCTTACAGTGCTCTGTGATGACATGTTCATACCACCACAAGTGTAACAGTCACATGGAAGAAAATTTCTGCTATGTAAAAAGGTTGGCATTGATTAAATCAAATTGATTTAATCATGTGATTAAAGCACTGATTTTTTTGCTAAAAAAAAATCATGATTTTTATTTATTTATTTTTTCTTATCTAAAAGTTAACAAAAATAAACTGTGAAGGTTTATATAAGTTGTGCATAACTTTGTGTTGGCATTCATTAATTCAGATACTTAAGCATTAAGTTAGCAAATTTTGGAGAATGGTGCCATTAGAAATTGCTACACTGTATGACAAAAAAATATATATTTACATTTGTGTAACTAAGTACTGAAATTATTAGTACATCTGAAATAATGAGCCATAAACCAAAAACCAAAGCCATAAGACTTGGAAGGCTATGCTTGATCGCTTAAGGCCATGTCATAATAATATCAGCTTAAGATTATCTGTGTGGTAGTATAATCAGCTTTGGAATATGCTGTCTTGATTACCACTAGCAACTCAGCCTTAACCAGGCTTTTAGCCTGAACCATCAGTGGATACACAGGACATGAAGTTAACAGTATTCAGTATAATGCTTTTGAAATATTAGCTATATAATAAACAGGAAAATCAAATAAATAAAAAAAATTGAATAAATAAGAAAAAAATCATTGATTTTTAATTTTTTTATTTAAAAAAAATCACCAACCCTGTTATGTAAACTTGTCTGCTGTGTTCAGACCACCAACAATCCAGTACAGGATTTGGAAGTTGTGGGGCACATTTGGTGGGGGTGAAGGACAACCAGGGTTCCAGTACGTCCACAACATGCTTGTCACACAGCACAGGAACATTGTTATATCACTACTTCCACAACAGATAAGTAATTTGCTATGCTGTATAGATTATTACAAGTTGAACAAAATCACTCTCTTGATATTTACCCATTGTTATATACTGTGGAAGTGCTATGGGTAATGTTTTTATTTTTATTTTTTTTCCCAAGGTTCAGAGTCTTGTGTTGGCCAATTAAGTGAAATTTCTATGAAATAACATGATATGGGTTCAAAGACTGGTACACAACTTTTATTTAATTTACGTAACCCCATTAGCAGGACACATTATGTGGATGATGTCATCCCCTATCAAGACAACAGATCAGCCAACACCTGATATGAGCTTCTACGTGTGTAGTAACACTATAGAGGAATGCCTGTGGGAGAGAGTGAGGGGATGACTGCTGGGACCTGCAGCCGTAACATGTTCACACTAAGCCAATTTCGAAGCCCGATGACATAGTGTGTCACACTTGCATTGAAGGTTAATCATTGCTTGCACTGAGCCAACTTCAAACAACAGGAATTGCAATTGTTGTAACACCACGTTCAGTGTTTACTGTAGATAATTTTATGAAGTTTTGTAACTGCAACCTCTACCAGCATTACTGAAATCCCTACTGTATATTAGCAACTACATACTGCTAATGACATGCTCAGTGAGGTGGGGCGGGGGGGAGGGGGGATAGCCTTGAGTAGCGCATGGTGGCCGTGGAGTAATCCCTCCACTATCCGACATAATAGAGCCAAAGGCATGTCCAGACAGTGGTCTTGTCCGGATAGTGACCCTGAAGCTCCCGGACCTGTCATTCATGACCCTAACCTAACCTAACCTAAATCCGAAAACTACCTTCCTACCTCCCTACCAGACATGTATAGCACTTATTTAGGTCCCCTTTCACATAAATAATGCACACAAAGCATGAATTAATTGAATTTTAACCAAAAAATGATGATTTAGAGGTGAGTAAGGCATAGGTCCTCAGAACTTGCCACCATAGTATAAGTAAGTATCGGACATGGAAATCATCTTTTCTCACATTTTATGCATTAAATTATTGGATACAAGGCATCAAATACAGTAAATTTTGTAAACTGTTACCAGAATATTAGTTAGGTTAGGTTATGACCGGACAAGAAATTCACTGGCATTCACCTTTTTCACAGCTAGTGCACTAAAATAATGAACACAAAGCATGAATTCATTTAAATTTTACCCAAAAAGAATGAATTTGAGGTAAGTTAGGCTCAGCTGTTCACTGAGTTGGCAGCTTTGTTTAGGTACAGGACATGAAAATCAATGGCATTCACCTTTTTCACAGCACGTGCACTTCAATACTAGTGGTAACCATTCATGAAAAAATTAAAATGAAAGCTGGAAATTATGATTAACAATTATGGTAATTTTTTTTTACTCATTTACAGCATGCTGAAAACAGGTTAGAGATGAAAATCATTATGGTAATCATCTTTCACACAAATTCACCTTTTTCATAGCTGGTTCGCTTCAAAACCATGCATGAAAAAATTAAATTGAAAGCAGGAAATTATGATTAACATTTATGGTAATTTTTTTACCACTTTACAGCATGCTGAAAACAGGTTAGACATGAAAATCATTATGGTAATCATCTTTCACACAAATCAATGGCATTCACCTTTTTCATACCTGGTGCACTTAAAAACCATGCATGAAAAAATTAAATTGTGAGCAGGAAATTATGATTAACATTTATGGTAATTTTTTTACCAATTTACAGCATGCTGAAAACAGGTTAGACTTGAAAATCATTATGGAAATCATGTTACACACAAATCAATGGCATTCACCTTTTTCATAGCTCGTGCACTTCAAAACCATGCATGAAAAAATTAAATTGAAAGCAGGAAATTATGATTAACATTTATGGAAATTTTTTTACCAATTTACAGCATGCTGAAAACAGGTTAGACATGAAAATCATTATGGAAATAATCTTTCACACAGTTTATGCATGAGATTAATGATATGGAAAGAACAAAACAAGGAATTTTGATGAAGTTGGGGAACTTATGAGAATGATGCCGCCGTCCTGATGTATAACCCACTCAGTCATCTCAGACTCTGACAACAGCACTTTCCACAACGTTTTCTTTCACATAACTTGCATCACATCACTTCACTGCACTGTACATAACAGTAAATTCCCGTGTGGTCTAGTGACGGGTCCTGGAGAATTTCGTCGCTGTCAGAGTCCGAGATGTGCTGACGGAGGCGGCATAGGGGCTCCTTGGTGGGACGTGGTGATACGCTATCCATTGCAGAGGACTCAGAAGATAGACGCAAACTAACATCCAGTGGTGACTCCGCCGTGCCTGATGTGCTGGGCTGTGGCTCGGAGCTAGAAGGCCTGTCTTGGTGAGATGATGCTGTGGAGCGAGGGTTGATGACGGCAGGGTTGACTGGCCTGAAAAAACTGTCAATGGTTGATTGACACAAACAGCGACGATTCTGACAATTAATGATGTGCTGCCTGAAAGCTTCCACTTCATCCACAAGACCCAAGGGCCCCATCTCCCTGTCGCAGTCCAGGTGTTCCAGGTAGTCAAGAACGAACTCCACATGTTCCCGGAGTGCGCTCAGCTTGGGGAGGTTATAGTGGCAAACCGTGAGGAGTCCGCATCATCGTCGCTGTCCTCGTCGGAATCTTCCTGCTGGGTACTCGGACCGGCAACAGCAGATGCAATCTCGATATCAGACATGATCTGATACCCAGGATCGCCCTCGTCGTCATCCAACCACTTCATCGACATCCACATTGTCTCCACCCGCACGAAGCTTTGCATGGAAGTCATCCACGTCAAAACCTACAAAATCGTGCACCACGTCACTTCCATGAAGCAGTCGATACCAACCATTTTCTAAAATCTTGACAGAGACTTCCTTCCATGCACTGGCCCAGTTGTAGATGGCAGACTTGAGGTTGTATAGGCGAAGGTTTTTGACAGTTTTTTGTCCTCGCATGTCTCGTCCTTCCCTGCAATCGTCCTCGTCCTCGTAGACAACCATCACCTCGTCCAAAAACCACCGTCGGTAGAGCCTCTTCGTTACCACAAACACTCCCAAGTCCATTGGTTGGATGAGAGCAGTCATATTAGGTGGCAAAAACAGACACCTAATGCGGCCATTTTCAGCCACCAACTCCTTCTTGGACGGATGCGCAGGTGCATTGTCTAGAGTCAGGAGGGCCTTTACCTGGTCGCGTTGGATTTTCAGCATCTTCGTCTAGTAACGAATGACCTCCTTGACAAAGTGTTGGTGAAACCAATTTCTGAAGATCTTGGTTGTGAACCAAGCCTTCAAAGAATGATACCACACGACAGAAAAGACATCCATTAAAACACGAAGGCACTGAGGCTGCTTTGCATGGCCTACAATAACGGGCTTAAGCCGGTGCATGCCGTTAGCATTGGCACAGCACAAAATAGACTCTCGTTGCTTGGAGAGCTTTGGACCAGGCAAACGCTTCTCTGTCTCCTCAGCGAGAGTGTTTGTGGGTATTGAACGATAAAATAGGCCAGTTTCATCAGCATTGTAGACTTGACCAAGAGTGAGGCCCTCCCTGTCAATCAAGCCCTTCACCTTCTGCCGAAACTGTTCTATTCCTTCGTCGTTAGCGTCCAGAGCTTCGCCGTGGGTCTCACGGTTGGTAAGTCCGTGTCGTAACTTGAACGCACAGAGCCAACCTTCAGATGCCTTGAAGTCTGGGGTGTCCTGTAGCCTTGCAAACTTCTCAGCAGCAGCTTTCAGCTCCGTTCCACGTACCAACACAGCAGCAGCACGTTGTTGTCGATACCAGATGAGCGTGGAACGGTCAATGTTTGCATACTTAGGAGTAAACATCATCTTCCTCTCCACGTTTCGTCTGGTCTTCGAAGCGAAATCAGCCGTGTACTGCTGTAGTTTGTCTCGGGACTTCTTGATATCAAACAAAGTGGAGCGAGGGAGGTTAAATTCACGGAGGATCCATGATGTCAGCCACCCAGCGTCCACCTTCTCCAATACCTCCCTCTTCTTCTCCAGAGTTAGAACCACTTTCTTCCTCTTCTCAGGTGGCAGAGCCATCATCACACACATGATGAAGAAGGTGAAGAGCTGCATCAAGCCACGCAGGAGGCAGGGTATCACCACAAAACCAAGCACTTCAGCAGCCATTTTGAAAGCATGTCAACGAGCCAGGAACGGAGCGGGAAATGAGACCGTGACAGAGGTGGGAGGTGCGAAAACACAGCCGGTCGGCGCGCGCAGGAAATTCAAACTGACGCGGTCCAAAAAAATCGGATTTTTTTTGGGATTTTTCGAATTTTCGGGCATTTGGGGGGTTGGACAGCCTATGATGTCCGAAGAGTGATGCATCCGGATAGTGGATGTCCGGATAGTAGGGAGACTACTGTATATATAATTTGTAAGATTTCAATGTGTCCATCTATCCAATGGTTATGTGTCATATTTATACAGCCTCATGGATCTTACTTAACCCCTACACCACGGGGTTGTCGGAGGCACGCCGGGCCATTCCCGTGGGGATATTTGCACTCCGACTGACTTTATTAAAATATTTGCCAAAAATCAATTATTAGTCCTAGAATATTATAATTATATATGCATACGGCACATTCCTTCAGCTTCCCGAGATGTTGTTTTAGCACTAGTCGGCTACACGTAGGACTTGTGGAGACTTCTGAAGTTGGGTAACTAAGTCTCCACTTTACACTTCCCGACATCCCCTAATTTGAATACCACTGCCAGATATTATCACTAGAAACACAATTCAATGATTTTCAAGTAGTTTGGAATCCATACTAAAAAAAAAAACACTTTGAAAGCAATGTAAAATACAAGCGCGTACGAGCCTCCCATTCGCGCTAATTCACCGCTGGTATTCTGTCATTTCTTACTCATATACACACTCACACTTTATTATTTCTAGTACTTTATTACACTTATATATATCTACAGTCCTTTACCACTTCCCACACGATGTTTAGTAGGAGTGGAGGCCACAGGGCCTTTTATAATAGGCACAAAAGTGGCAGAAATGGAGAAGTGTCATTTCACCGCGAAGGACGAGAGCAAACTGAGTGAATTGACTGTATCTCGGTAGCCAAGAGTTGAAAATGTCAGCTGCTAATGAATATGCTAAGAAATAAGTCGTAGGAAATCTAGACAATACATAATAATTAGGTAGTTCCAGGTGAATAAAATATCACTCAGGCTTCTCCCTTCCTT
Source organism: Birgus latro (assembly GCA_018397915.1). NCBI lineage: Eukaryota > Metazoa > Arthropoda > Malacostraca > Decapoda > Coenobitidae > Birgus > Birgus latro. The sequence continues at coordinate 13,110 of JAGKTI010013073.1, forward strand.
TCTTATATATATTTATATTACGAGAGTAGCTCATACGGCATATTTCACGGGGGGAAAAAAGCAGGGAAAATTAGCGAACGAGTGCAGGTTGGATGTTGCCAAGTGATAATTAGCCAATTCCAGGTGTATGGCACTATCAATTACCTTATTTTATATATATATATATATATATTATTTTGTATAAGAATAGGGCATAGGTCTCATTTCAATGGATAAAAGCAGTGGAAAAATCCAGGGAAGATTATCTTAGCGCAGAGCGGCTGAGCAGACAACACGAGAGGGTAATGGAGGGAAGTCTAGAATGGGGGAAAAGGGCTAAATTGTACTGATGAGATTAGCAGCTCTGACTATTGTTGGACATTGGCAGTGCTGATAGATGATACAAGTCACCACGTGAAAGCCCGGGGGAATTAAAAATAACACGGTCGCTCAAGTGACGCCCCGCGGTATGATCCATTGCACCCGACCGTCACGAAAGTGACGACCCGCGGTTAAGGGGTTAAAAGACAATGAAATTACATCTCTATGGTTCTTAGGTTCTCACAACAACCATGAGGGACCTGACCGAAGCTACGTCTTTCCTCATCCCACAATCTGCAGTACAGTACATCCTTGAAAAATGTGCATTTGAATTATGCAATTCGCCAATTATGCAGGCGCCATCCCAAAAAATACGATTAAATAACTTTTATAGTGTGCGTACTTTTAAATTGTGCGTGCACATCTGGGAAGACTGAGCCATTCCAACTACATTCTGTACACTTTACAAGGCGGATGGAATGCATAAGGTGACCAGACAGTTCGGTATTTCATTTTGTTTGGATTATTCATAATTTTACTACATTTTCATGATTTCATAAAAGAAGGTCACGTTGTAACTAATGTAATTGTAATTTTCTAAAAGCAGGAAATTTAAGATAACATGCACAAAAAGCAGGACATTTTAGTTACAATTTAAAAAGTGGGACAGACTTTTAAAAAGCGGGACTCTCCCACATACAAGCAGGACTCAGGTCACCTTATTCTAGGCGTCCCAACTCCTGCTCAGCATTCAAACATTCTTGCATTGTTCGGGTATGCCTGGTATAATTTACGTGTTATACTCCTGCAGGTGAGTCTCTTGAGTGTGTGGAGGAGTTTTGTTATCTGGGAGACATGTTATGTGCCGGAGGTGGGGCTGGAGTTAGCTCGGTTGCTAGAGTGAGAAGTGGTTGGGAGAAGTTCAGGGAGCTGTTGCCTCTCCTGACATTGAGAGGACTCTCCTTACGTGCTAAGGGGTCTTTGTATGCAGCATGTGTTAGGAGTGTGATGCTGTATGGTAGTGAGACCTGGGCAGTAAAGGAAGAGGATATCCGCAGGTTTAAACATACAGAAATGACAATGATTAGGTGGATGTGCAGTGCATCCCTGCGTGCAAGGCCTGGGGGGGCTGGGTTTACGATAGAAGAGTTGAGAGGTAGGATGGGACTGGAGTGTATTGGTGTTGTGATGAGGAGAGGTAGGCTGAGGTGGTTTGGACATGTGGAGAGGATGGGGGATGATAACTGGGTGCAGAGGGTGAGAAGTGTTAATATTGGGGGAGGGTTTGGGAGGGGTAGACCGAGAAAGACATGGGACGAGGTCATTAAATGTGACTTAAGGGTTAAGGGACTGAACAGGGAGGCTGCCAGAGATCGAGCAGCGTGGAGAGCCGCCATTAGGTGACCAAGGCCGACACATGCAAGCATGTTGGAGCCTTCAAAAACAATAACAAAAACGAAAACGAAAACATTGTATTCACTGAATCATGATTCTGATGATAGCACTGCGACCTGCCAAGAAGAACAAGAAGATTAATCTAGAAACTAAACTGACGGTTATTGAAATGAAGAAAGCAGGAAAAATAAATTGTGATATCAGTCAGGAGTTTGGTTTGGGTGAGTCAACCATAAGGCTGATTTTAAACAATGATGATAAACTCAAGCTAGCAGCCAAGACTTTTTTTTCTTATTAACCATGGTTAATTTTTCGTAACAAATATACTGATATACAAGTCACGTGTGTATAAAAAGATGAGTAAAATGAGGTGAAAATGTGCCGACTGGGGAGGATGTTGACCATATTCTATTTATTGCATTGTTTATAGTAACGACAGGTTGACAAATGAAGAAGTGATGGAACATTGTGAGGTGGATGTGGTTGAGAAGATTAGGAGTAATACACTGAGGTGGTTTGGACATGTGGAGAGAATGGAGAATGAAAGACTGACTAAGAGGGTGTATGCAGGTGGGGTGGAGGGAGGAAGAGGGAGGGGAAGGCCAAGGATAAGATGGAGGGAGGGAGTTGAGAGGTATATGAGGGAGGGGGGAATGAGCTGGGGGGAGAGTAGGCAAATGGTGGGGGACAGCGACTTGGAGGCGTTTTGTCTGCGGCCACCCTTTGCAGGATTAGGGCATCGTGCTATAGATAGATAGACAGATAGTTTATAGTATTTGAATTATGTGCATTTTAAAAAATGCGGTGAGAGTATATCTTTAAAGGTTTCTTATTAATTGTAACCACCACAGTGAGAAGTAACACACTTTAATGACTGAATTACCCAGTAATTCCTTCTCACAAAAATAATGCACCTCATGCTGTCTCCCACACCTTCTCAAACACAAACTAGTTTTTCAAACCCTCTACCTCCTCTACCCCCACACAAAATCCCCAGCCATCCACTGCCTGCCTTGCCCAACTCAGTTTCCAATACACATTCCAATACTCAGGTGGTTCACACCTCAGACAGCTCGCACAATGAAAACACCGAGTGGCTAATGCAGCAGTGGAGGCTGCTGTACTCCATATCCTTGAACTGCTTCACCTACATGAACATTTAAATCCCCTCCCAAGACTACAATCTTATTATCCCCCATACCACTTACTACACGTCTTAAGTCATCCCAAAATCTATCCTTCACTACCTCATCCAACCCTGCCTGTTGAGCATACACAGATTTAAAGCAACATTATCCCACTGAACAAAATTTTCATTATTATTATCCTATCACTTAGCTACTCTCATAACATTCATGACATATTCCATCCATTTCTCCCCAACCAACACTCCCACACCACCATATCCATCTGTCCTACCCTGCCAAAACAACTTATAATAACAATCTCTCCCTGCAATCATTCTGGCCTATCCTAACCTATACCTGTCTTCCTGCACATATATCACATCCACCCACCTACTCAGTGCCTCATGGAAAAAAGAAAAAAAGTTGAAAATGGCCGGCACTGGTGGCCCAAAAGCCGACATAGGCTCTGGCACGGAACGGGTTAATGGCAATCTGGATGGTTGATGTCATGAGGGAGTCTAGAGGGTGAAGTCTCCCCCAGTTAGGTACCTGGGGCCGTATTTATCACAGTGGCCTTCCTCTTCCACAAGAGTCCGTTCCCAAGCTCCAAAACATTTCACTACTGTGAGATGTTCCTATGTGTTGTTCATCTATTTTCATCCTATTTTCATTTGTCTTCCAAGATCTTCGTTTACCTACTATTTTTTTCTTTGTACCAGTCTTTTTGAATGCTTTACTGTCAGTGTGTTCTCTTCTTTCATTTAAGTCCCTGTCTGCATCCACTCATACCACTTTTTCCCTCTTTATCCCACCACCCAATATCTTATCCCACCACGTTATATCATTCGTTTTATCTGCTGCATCCACCTCCTCCATGTATCCATCAGACACTTGCACGTTTATTTGTTTCTTCACTTTCAGTTTTTTGCCTTGACTGCTCCTCTCTCTCTCTCTCTCTCTCTCTCTCTCTCTCTCTCTCTTAGTCTTATTCCTCCCAACTTTACTTTCCATACCACAACCATATGAAAAGACAGACCTCATCGATCATCCTCTCACCACCCTCGTATCCACGACACCATCAAGCACCATCCTGTACACAAGAACATAATCTGCCAGTACCAAGAATTTTCGTGTGCAGCTATGCTTAAACTATGAGCTACAAATAAACAATCTCCATTCTTGACATACATTTCAGATCAGTAAACTAATATATTAACAGTTGTGATAATTTTGCCGTTCTTCCTTGCATATTTTGTCTTCTTTCTTTGAATATTCTGCCTGCTTTCCTTGAATATTCTGCTTGATTCCTTTAAATATTCTGCCTGCCTTCTTTAAATATTTTGCTTGCTTTCCCTGAATATTCTGCCTGCCTTCTCTGAAAATTCTGCCTGATATCTTTGAATATCAACAGAGTCCATTGGAAACGAATGACTTTTACTTTTAGTGCAACTAGAGCTTCAAACGTCTGTGTGATCACTTAGCTGACTGTTGGCTGCGATAACCTAAAATTGTCTTCATTGCACTGCCACATTTTGTCATATACCACAGGATCAGAGCACGTTTCATTTCCGGCTAGACAGTATTACTTTGTTATATGTAGCTGGTTATCTCATTTCTCACCAAGTGTGTTACAAATATAATTCATTCCCGGTATAAACGGTATCATTTCCTAACTCTCCATCATTGTATCCACTGAAAAAGCCACTCCACGGTGAAAAATTCCATGGTGGCATATGCAATGGTCAAATGTTTATATTTATACCATTGCTGACATGCTTTTTATGAATGCCTCCTAACTCCCTAAAAGATCCCAGCACCGCTGAGGTGAGTTCACAGCATTAGGAGCATTGCACGAGGCTAACTCTTAAGGTCGTTCACAAATTCGCAAACGGTTCACTGGCTTGCGAATTCATCAGGTCCTTTGTGAATGTTCACAGCTAATGATAAATACAGGCCTTGGTTTTGCCATGGCTTTTTTCTTTTTTTGGTGAGTTTTCATTTGTTTTGATTAACTTTAAAATTGTCGTTTTAGTCAGAAATACCTTTTTTTTGCAGTGGGAATGGGGGAGGGGGTTGAAAATGGCAAGATAAGGCATTTCCAATACAAATGATCATTAAAACAATTGAAACATGAAAACATTTCATTTGAACCACAAATAAAAAAACAAAAACAGATAAGGAAAAAATCCCTAATTATTTATGGGTACTGTATTATACATGGCAAAGCTATCCAAGAAGAACAAATAAGGTACTGTGTAGAGTATGATACACTTGACCCTCCATTTCCCGGACTAAAAGGGGAGGAGACCGGTCCGGAAATCACAAAATTCCTGCCCCATGTACCATTCTCCGGACTTTATCATATACTTTGTCAGAATTCTCCAATACTGTCCGACAATTATTCCGACATTCTAGGGCATTCTAGAATTTAGACTACCTATACCAACATAATCAACATACACAGTACATAAAATAACACTGACACAATAATAATAACTGACACAACAGCAGTATTTTGCTAGCTACAACCATAAGAATGGTTGGTTAGATAGTTGTTGATGACCAAATGGAGGATACTATAGAAGTAGATCAGAAAGCTGTGAAAAAAGAGGAAAATGAACAAGGAATGGAACACAACAAGGTGCGCCAACCACTCACCAGCTGACCAAGACACAAACACGCAGTCATCGAATGTGATCTCGATCTTGGACCGAATCGGCAATTTTAATTGGAAAATATTTTAATCTTTATCACCATCCAGATTTACACACCTATCTGAAATTCAGTCAAAAATTTGTGCTTAATTTAATTATTAATAGAAAAAAGGATTCAGAGTAAAAATTTCTTAAAGTTGGCAGAAGTGTTTTGCCTCTAGCCTAACAACTCGCCTTGACGGACTTTTGTTTTGCATAAATATCAAAGTCTGCTGAGACGTGCTGACAATCTGAAGGGGAAATATCTGCTTACATTGGTGCATTTTAGTTCTGAAACCTAATTTTTAAATTTTATTAAGTACAATTTTTTTTAGCGGATTTCAGATAATTAGGTGTGTATGAGCCTTTGTGGTGAAAAAAATTCAAATATTTTCCAACAAAAAGTGCCCATTCGGTAGTTAGTAAGTAGGGCTGGATCCCACTGACTTTGTCTGTACAAAAATATACAGTATTTATTACTTATGAGTTTTATTGTGTCCAAGCCTAGCTTAAATTTTACTGTGTTATCCAATAACTTGCTTATAGTAGCATTTGAGAAAGGTAAGAGGCAAATGAGATATTGCCACAAGTTAGAAGGAAGTGGTAGGGTGAAGCAGGTTCATGGCCATGATTTTTTTTTTTTCATGTGCCCGACTCTGGGCATAGGCTTTCACAGCCTGCTGTCAAGGCCCAGCAGTCCTCCTACATACCATACACCTCTACATGTCACCACTTCGGCGCTAACACCCACCGTCCATATTGAATACATGCTAGGGCTGTCTCATACAGGACTGGTGTATTGGTATTAGCGGGGGTATTTTTAAGACATGTCGGCGGGGCTTCTGGTAGATCAGTAAAGCCTAATTTAATGAAATTCAAATCCTTAAACTGTTCCCTGCTCCAGCGTGGATTTGAACCTGGGTCCGTCGGGACTGTAGCCCACCTCTCTACCAATCGAGCCACCGCCTTGCTTTTCATGTATGAAAATATCTTCTTATGACCTTTATCGAGTCAAAATCTTGCTAAATTATATTGTGTTGTGCAACAGACTGCTTATAGTTTTATGAGAGAATAATGGCCAGACTCTTGTGAGAATCGCGGACTTGTACGGGCATTTGTCCGGCATTTGATAATATTATCTGGCCTCAGACCGTGTCTGTGAAATCCAAAATCCGGGAATTCGGAGTATGGGAAATGGAGGGTCAAGTCAAGCGCCATCCCCATAAAAATCAAGATAATGCTATCCCACAGTCCCTCAAAGTATGTACAGCCTGTCCTTGTCTGATATGGTTAATTGCTTCTGCACCAATACCATGTTAGAGAAATTTCATGTTACAGGGACTCTTGAAACCCCCTATTTCCTTCCACACCCCTGCCCAAAGTCCACTTTTTCTCCCCTTGTGGAGCAAATTTTTTTATACCCCTCAACTTTAACCTCCTAGAAAGCATTAATCTGGTCCAAAAAATTATAAAAGAGTATTATTACAGTTAGAAGCCATGTTATATTAACCTCATGGGAGGATATGAGAAGACACACTATGCCAGAGAGGAGGTAGAGGGGAGAACACTGGTTAAAACCCTTCAAAGTCAAAAGCATTTATACATATCTCACATCATCATCTATGTTATCTATGGCTTCTTCCTGCTGGCATTGGATATCCTCTTCCTGGAGTTCAGCAGCAGCTAGTATGGCAAAGGAGAGAGTGATGAGTGACTGTTTACGTCGACTCACTTGTTTGGTGCGCATACGAATGTAGATGCTGAAAACACCTAACATCTGCCTGATCACTTCATTTCCTCTAATTGGCTGGGAGGTAGATGACACCCATTGGCAAAGCAATGCTCCTATGATTCATTTCATCACCACCCACCTGACCCAAATAACTGTGTTAGCTTCATGAATGGCCGTGTTTGAAGCGATAGTGCTCCCAGAAAACTGTACTGTGTTAGACCATTTTTGTGTTAGCGAAAACTGTGTTAGACAAGGATAGACCGTACAATAGTCGCTCATTTATCCGGACATGCAGTATCCGGTCGTGTTCAGTATCTGGACGCTAGACCTTGGCTCTAATAAACCATTATCTAAATTTACTTGCTGTTATCCAGATGTAAAAGTCTCTGAGAACTTCAGCCAGCCAGCCGACATGTTCAAACATTTGGTATCGTGGCCACTGAGCTCGAGCCGTGAGTGGGTAGTAGTCCGTAACCCACAAACAGAGCTAAAATATCTGTCTGCCCCTGTACTGAATCATCAAAGATGTGCTCTCGTCCGATCACCCCCAAAGAACCTCCAGCACCCGAGTAATATGACTGCAACCTGCAAGTGGTGTCAAAACGTCTGTACACATCCCCACTGAATGTCCAGAGTCTCACGGCCACCGGGCTAAGTCTTTTCCAACTGCCACCACCATCAAACACAGACCGCAGGTCACGAGTACATGTTCGGTGACAGCGGCCGTTCGCCTCTCTACCGAACATCCAATGTCCCCTGATCACAGTGAGTTGTGTTTCCGCATGGCCACTCGGCATCTAACAGACTGCAAGCCACGAGTAAATGTATGGCAAAAGCACCTGTATGCCTCGTGACAGGAGGAGAAGAATCCTGCCCACAGCTTCACTTCTTCCCCCCCTCCCCCTCGTGTCCCTCCTCCATACCCTCCTGGCTCCCCCCTCATTCCCTCAGTCCCTACCCTCCTCCATGGGGATAACACTGACTTGTGAGTTTTTAAAGTTTTTCTGCACTTTATTTGACTAATGTTGGTTGTATCAAAATTCCACAAAATTCTCAAGAAAGCTCAAGAAATTCTGCATCTAGACACATACTTAACTCTTGGAAGGTGCTGACAAAATTTTGCACTAGGATGCTGGTAAGTTATATGATGGTAAGTTTTACTCCTGAACACTTTCTCACTGCATATCTGTGCTTTTACTTATTAGATTTGTGTGTCTTTATTAGCTTATATTATAGTATAAACACCAGCAAAGATGATGGTATAAAATTTATACCAATATAACCAATTTCCGGTGGCATGTTTGGCCGTGGAATTTTTTTTTGAGTCCCGGGAGCAGTCACTCATCACAGATAACTGATTTTCAAACCGTCTTCATGTGTTTTGTGGATTTTTGTTGTTTAAGCTTTGTTTTCTTGATGTTTAGCATTAATATGAATAATCACTTGTGTTTGTTGTTTATGCTTTGTTTTCTTGATGTTTAGCAATAACCCGCCGAGTCCCACTGACGTGCGATGCACGTCGCTACATTTTCCCGCGGACAGACCCAAAGACATGCATCGTATGTCACTCAATTGCAAGGCCCATTGTGTGCACATTTCAACATTCGCGAGTGATTTTTGGTAGGCATATGTGGGAGACCTTCCTCTACCTGCTGTCAAGCAGGGATACTGCCTGCCTCCACCTAACCCCTACCTCCCCCCCTCCCCCCCACACTGAGCAATTCACCTGTTAGCTGTAATCTGGCCAGTAAAGGTATGTTCCCCCACGGTCTCTCCAGTGAAGAAATTCATGGTGAAAGTGATTCCTGAGGTGGAGGGCAAAGAAACAAAGAAGCTAGAGGTAGAAACAAACAGAAGTGATGAAGTGGTAATGTTGTAAAGGAAGGTGCCATATACAGTACTGGGGTTTTGGGCGAGTGAAAAATGCTTATAAACGCCTATATTATTGTGTGAAAACCAATATAGACTCGTACTACAGTACACATAAATTCGTACCAAGTAAATAAAATACAGTAATCCCTCCATTATTCGACGCAATAGAGCCAAAGGCATGTTCAGATAGTGGTCTTGTCCGAATATTGGGCACTGGTCATCCATGACCCTAACCTAACCTAACCTAAATCAGAAAACTACCTTCCTACCTCCCTACCAGACATGTATAGCACTTATTTAGGTCCCTTTTCCCATAAATAATGCACACAAAGCATGAATTAATCGAATTTTAACCAAAAAATGATGATTTAGAGGTAAGTAAGGCATAGGTGGTCAGAACTTGCCAGCATAGTATAAGTAAGTATCGGACATGGAATTCATCTTTTCTCACATTTTATGCAGTAAATTATTGGATACAAAGCATCAAATACAGTAAATGATGTAAACTGCTACCACAAAAATGGTTAGGTTAGGTTAGGTTATGACCAGACATAAAATTCACTGGCATTCACCTTTTTCATTGCTTGTGCAATTAAAAACCATGCATAAAAAAATTTAATTGCAAGCAGGAAATTATGATTAACATTTTTGGAAATTTTTAACACATTTACAGCATGATGAAAACAGGTTAGACATGAAAATCTTTATGGTAGTCATAGGTTAGGTTAGGATAGGTAAGATTAGGTTAGGTTATGACCAGACATGAAATTCACTGCCTTTCACCATTTTCATAGCTGGTGCACTTAAAAACCATGCATGAAAAAATTTAATTGCAAGCAGGAAATTATGATTAACATTTTTGGAAATTTTTAACACATTTACAGCATGATGAAAACAGGTTAGACATGAAAATCATTATGGAATTCATCTTGCACACAGTTTGTGCATGAGATTAATGATATGGAAAGAACAAAACAAGGAATTTTGATGAAGTTAGGGTACTTACGAAAAAGAAGCCGCCGTCCTGATGTAATAACCCACTCTATCATCTCAGACTCTGACAGGAAGACATTGCACCTGACACACCTTTGCAACTGACAATCACCAGCACTTCTCACCAACAGTTTCCACAACATTTTTTTTTAATAACTGGGATCACATCACTTCACTGTACTGTACATAACAGTAAATTCCCGTGTGGTCTAGCGACGAGCCCTGGAGAATTTAGTCGCTGTCAGAGTCCGAGATGAGCTGACGGAGGCGGCGTAGGGGCCTCTTGGTGGGACGTGGTGATACGCTATCCACTGCAAAGGACTCCGAAGATAGATGCAAACTAACATCCAGCGGTGACTCAGCTGTACCTGATGTGCTGGGCTGTGGCTCGGAGCTAGA
>JAGKTI010013074.1:0-23619 GCA_018397915.1 Birgus latro
TTTTTTTTTCTTTCAGATTTAATATTTATGAAAAAGTCAATCAAAGCTGGAGATTTTCGTGCCTCGCGCGAAACTGTTACACCCTCGCTATGACGTCACAAACCATACCAAGGCCACAGCTGACAATCACTCACAGCAGTGTTTGGGAATCATACTTCAGTACAGGTAAGATTTCTGTAATCTTCAGCTGTTATTATCATGCTAGGTATGTAAGACTTAAGTGTGATAGTTCTCTTAACAGGGCCGTAAACTCTGGGGGGAGGGGGGAGGAGGGCTATAGCCCCCCAGTGTTTTCTGTATAATAATTTGTCAGAACTTCAACTAAGATTGAGGGTTCAACAACAACTCGTGAAATTGATGAAGTTTATTAGTAAAATGTGATACTATATGTCGAATATTATCATAAATCTTGTTGGCACAACTATTTGAGATGTACTGTACCAAGGTAGTGTTATGATGTTTTCCAGTGTTTACATTGAGTGGCAACACTGTTCTTGTCATTCGCCAAGCGTTGTTGATAGCTCTCTGTTGCCTTCTGGCCTGTGAGTTTATTTTCTCTCTATTGTGTTTATAATAATGTTCCACTGTTTTGTTGTTTTCGTAACTCTACAGATTGATAGATATATTTGAGGAGCACAATGGCCCACAACCGGCTAAACCACACATTGTGTCTAAGCGTTCGTTCAAGGAGATTTGACATTCTTGATATTCAGGCGGTTGTGGACGAATTTATTGACACGACAGAGAGTAGAAAAGCCATGTTTCCTCGTGTTTGACATGTTGAATAAATGTTTATATTTTGTGCATATCGTATGTTGGAATCTGTATTTATTAAGAACTAAAGAATGTGTGTAAGGGGTCGAACAAAGGAGCTGGATTGCACTGAGGGAATCAGAAAAATTTGTGAAAGGAGAGGAAAGCGAGACAAAAATTCGACAGAGGGCAAAAGGATGACATAAAGTTCAGCTGTTAAGACAGTAGCAACAGAAGACACACGATACTTATCGAATTAGAGGGAAAAGAACTGCACAACCTGCACCATAAGTTTTAGACCCATCTGTGTAAACAAAAACTGAGAGCGTGTAGACAAATGTGTAAGGAAGAGACAACAAAGGAAAGTAGGCAAGGAGGATAACTTTAAGAATGGGGAAATAGATGAGCAGATGGAGGCACGTGGAAAAAGCCATGGGGGATATAAGCAGGGGTAGTAAGCGAGGATACTAGGATGGGACAAGGAGAAAGACTCTAGGAAGGACTGTAGGTGCACATGCAGAGGTGTATGGTATGTAGGACTACTGGGCCTTGGAGCAGACTGTGAAGCCTATGCCCAAAGTCGGAAAAAAAAAAACAGGAAGCAGGTGATAGACGAGGTCTAGAAGGAAAGGTATCAACAACAGAATAGGGAAGTTTCGAGAAGGTTAAAGGAAACTGATGGGGTCTGGCATAGGGTCAAAAGGATAAAGGCAGACGTCAGTGAGTAGAAGGGAAACCGGGAAACCTGATTCTGCATATAAACTAGTAACAGGAGTAAATTTGAAAGTGCCAAACTGTACCATTCCCATTTTATGTATCATCCCCATTATGTGTATGTATATATGCCCTCCCCCCCCACACTATGTGCCCCACTAAAACTGCAGACATAATCAGCTGCTCCCAGGCTTCACACCAACCAATACCATATGTCCCGGCAGTCGAAGGCTAACTCTCATACGGGCAACTACTGTCCCCGTGCTCCACAATTAAAGGCCGTAAATAGCTACTCCAGGACTTTCATTACACCATCAAGAGGGTGTGACAAACATTTGGTAGCAACGGTGTCTCGGACTGTCGTTTCTGACCGCCTCCTACAGTGTTTTAGTGCCACCAGCAACTACTGGACGCCCCGCCTTTAACAGCCTCGCCCTCTCCCTGCCTCTCGTGGCATCATACCGGCTCTGCATCTACAGGTGTCCAATTTCCCTCACCAATGCCGTTCTCTACACATCCTCACACAGGCCGCAACTGTCGCCACCGCCGCCCTCCGCACCTGTCTTACCTGTTCCAACACCTGTTCAAACACCTGTTCATCTCAAGGTGGCCCTCTCCAGCATCTGCCATTCCCATGACATCACCCTCTGCATCTGCCACATCTGCCACCCACAAGTTTTGCATCTGTCTGTGGGGCCACCTGCACTTGCCACGCAACTCACCCTTCCACCCCTCAGTGCCTCCCATCTGGTCCGGATTAACCAGCCACCATGCCAACCAACCTTCCTATTCACGTATCGACTCAAGACCAGTGAGCCACTCCACCTCTTCCAGGACTCATCCTACATACCTACTACAAGTCGTATTCACAACCAGTCTCATCCACCACGCCCACCTGCCTCTGACGCCGCCCAGCACGTGACCTCCCCATTCACCCCTACTACCGTCTCTCACCAGCTGATCCACGCTCTCACCTCTCCTGTCCACTGCCCGTCCACGCCCTCTCCACTTCGTTTACAACTCAGCTGTGTAACTATAATAGTATACCTTCATCCACCCATTCTTGACTTTCTACAGAGATTATCCTTCCAATTTTCTCTACAGATTGGTATTGTTGTCAATATTCATCTCCACCCCCCCTCACTTCATACTCATCTTCACCACCTATCTTTATTACTCATCTCCCATATCACTTTCTTTTTATTACGACCCGCATCCCGTCATCTCCATACATTTCCATTTCCAATCTCATGGTACATTTACTCATCTTCATACTATAAATATATAAATATATCCCTGTTCATCTCTCATCTTACATTACTGCGCCACTCTACATGTCATACTTTGCATGTACGGAGCTTACTCCAACCACTCTCAGCCAAGAAACAACGAATGCTCCCACTCCACCCGCCAAGGATGATTCAGTGATTCTACGTGGCGGACGCACGTACCCACGACCCGACTCCCAGCCTACCACTTCATTACCCGCCTCCCAACAAACTTCCCTTCCAGATACTATACATCCAGATACCTCATACTCTACCCCTGTTACTACACAGCCTGCTTCTCTCCCTACTCCTTCCACTGTCATTAACTCTCCTGCCCCACTTCATCTCCCGTCTCCCTTTCCCTTACCTACCTCTATTTACTCTCTCTCTCTCAATCCCCTACTCCCATCACTTCCACACTTCCAACCATGGAACAAACAACCCCTACTCCACAGTCTATCAATCTCGACGATGCCAATCGTCCCAAATTTACCGGCGAGGACTCAACTTGGTCTGTTTATGATTTCCTCAGAGAGGTCGAAACCAACATCCACAATCGGCGGATTACAGATGAAAACCTCAAAGTCTCTTATCTCATGGGTCGCTTACACCAAGGCAAATCGGACGTCAGATCCGCGATCCATGCAGGACATTTTGATGGCATTATAACCCTTGATGATTTCCGTAAGGAACTCATAACACTTTGTTGCCAGCATTCCAGTACCGCATATCTCATTGGATTCACTAATCTCCTCAACCAGATGGATGAGGATCTACAAATCCCCCCCCAGCATGCCAAACTGCGCAAAGCAACCGCTGCCATGAAAGCCACTAGTAGCAAGATCCGCCAATTACTTATAGGCACACAATGGATAGAGGAAGCAAATGGAGCTCCTATGGTTTCACTAAACAACTTTGCAGATTTATTTGGTTACCTGAGATTCCTCCATTGGCTTGATCCTAGACAGAGAGAGATAGCCCTGGTGATCGGTTTTATTCCAGGAAATAAAATTGTTCAGATCACTAAAACCATCCATGAAAGATCAGGTTCGAACCACACGCATCAGGCCACAAACCGCTCCTTGGTCTCTCAGGTCTGTCACACTACTGCTCCCCAGACCAATACCGCTCCCGTTCCCCCACACGAGGCGGACCTGCCACGCATCGTTCTCCAACCACCGGTCGTGATCAATGTAGTGTCCGACAGAACAGACAATCCTCGATCCTCTGCTGGCAGTGTGGTAAACCTAGACATCGAGCAAACAGTTGCGATCATAAACACACACGGCCTCACTCCCAAACTAGACAGCGTACGCCTTCCCGCTCACGTCATCCTACATGCAAGTATCATAAGACCAGTACAATTCACACTACTGAGGAATGTCGTTACCTCAACCGCCACCAGTCAGGGGAAGCGCCATGCCCATATCAGACCAATATGACATAGCAACAGAACACCAACTCCTCATCCGCTATGTTGGACCTATAACTTCCTCAGGTCTAGTCATTCTAGGACGAAGTAATGACATACCAACGTCGTTCTTCATGGACACCGGATCTATAGTAAACTTGATTTTTGATACCTTTTTAGACATCATTCAATGCCACCTCAAACACGTCAGTTTCCTTGAGCCGCCTGACATTCTCCTATGCGGTGTAGAAGGCTCAGAGTTTAAGGTCAAGGGAAGAGTCACTTTAGAAGTACAAGTAGACAGCGCCTTGCTCCCTTTCCCAGTAGAATTTCATGTTACTAACGAACTGAAATATCCAGCAGATGCCCTTATTGGCTTACCCACCATGGCACAACACTCCATTGCATTATTTTCTGCCTGTAGTAGTATAGACATTTCTGGGTTCCCAGTCTACAGTATGGAATATCCCCGTCCTGTACTTCCAGTAAATTCAGTCATTCAGTTCCCCCTGACTCTCGCACTCCCTGAGAGTACAGAACAAGCCAAGCCATCATCATCATCACCACCCGAGAATACAGAGATCATTCCCTCGCTGACTAAGAGCAAGGACATGCATTCCTCAACACCTGATGATACATCCTCTCAGCATTCAGAAAAGGCTCTTCCAGCCTCCTCTAACGACAGCACTACAGCCGACTCAGACATGTCTCAGTTACCTACCTCACAGAGTCTGACTGAAGTTCTCCAACACGCAGAGATAAGGTGTGCAGTAACGAATACGTGCACAATTTTGTTACTGCATGAGTTCACCAAAGTCTCTGTTCGTGTTGTACGTGCGAAAGAAGGAATGGATGTACTAACACTACCTGAGACGTGTTGTGTGAATGGCTTAACTTATGAGTCAGCCTGGTGCACGATATTAGAGGACAGCCTATGTTATCTATACTTGCTCAGTGTCACGAATGCTCCACTAAAACTTAAAACTGGTGTAAAGATTGGAGATTTCCAAGAATACCCAGCGGCCGTAATGGTGTGCCAGGGATCCTCTATCCCTGCTCTTCATACTGATGATGATAGTCAACCAACAGGTGTATGTGCCATCAACTCTACGGAACCTACTCTGACTCGTTCACCTGACCTGCTCTCAAATCTGACATGCACAGATTTTGCACAGCATAAATCTCAACTGCTCGACCTTTTGTACGCTTACAGAAATGTGGTAACCTTACCCGGAGAACAAATGGGCAAGACAGACTTAGTCAAACATCACATAGAACTAGTACCAGGAACTCAGCCGGTTTTCATACCAGCATATCAGTTACCTCACAGCTTGAGGAAACAGACAGATCAGATGGTACAGAAAATGTTAGTTCAGGACATTATCAAACCCTCCGTCAGTCCATGGAATAACCCTCTTTTCTTAGTCCCAAAGAAGGACGGCAACTTTAGACCAGTAGTGGACTACCGTAAAGTAAACTTCGTAACCGTTCCAGACAGTTTCCCATTACCCGTCCTCACAGATTTGCTAGAATCACTAGGTGAAAACAACGTAGTCTTTTCATCCTTAGACCTCCTCAGTGGTTACTGGCAGGTCGAAATGGAAGAATCCTCTCGCCCAATTACAGCCTTCATCATACCTTCTGGACATTTTCAGTTTAAGAGACTTCCTTTTGGTTTGAGAAATGCTCCTTCAGTATTCATGCGACTTATCCATTCGGTCATTAGTGGCATGATGGGACACTCTCTTTTTGCTTACCTAGATGACATCATTGCTGTGAGTAAATCAGTCCCTGACCATTTTGCCAAACTACAAGTATTGGAATGCCTACAGCTAGCAGGCCTGAAAATTAACCTCAGTAAATGTGACTTCCTGAGAAAGAAAATCACCTTTCTAGGACATGTCGTCAACGCACAAGGCATTCATACTAATGACGACAAAACTAAGGCGATCATCAATTTCCCAGAGCCTACCACTACCGATGCTGTCAGAAGTTTCCTAGGTCTAATTGGTTAATACCGTAGATTCATTAAAGATTATCCAAAGATCACCGCTCCTCTAACCCACCTGCTAAGGAAGAATGTATCCTTTGTATGGACTAACGATCAGTCCTAGGCTTTTCAAGCACTAAAGACAGCTCTTGTCAATGCCCCAATTTTAACATTCCCTGATTATACCAAACCCTTCCTTCTATGCACAGACGCCTCAGGCACAGGACTTGGTGCAGTTTTAATGCAACTCAATCAAGTATCCAGGAAGAGTGTAATAGTGTATGAAAGTCGCACCCTTACCACCACTAAACGTAATTACAGTGTCACCGATTTAGAAGCTTTGGCCATAGTCTGGTCCTTGAAACATTTCAGAGACAGTATATGGTTATCCAGTGCATATCCAGACAGACCACCTCCCTCTATGCGATTTGTTTAAGGGACGCAACCTCACTGGTAGGTTAGCTAGATGGTCCTTCACCATCCAGGACTTTAATCCCACTTTTCAGTATGTCCCAGGAAAATCGAATGTAGTCGCAGACGCACTCTCCCGTCATGTAGCCGCACCTGTCACGTCCCTGCAGCCCAAGGCCACTGACAGCACAACCTTAACATCAGAGGATGTTCAAAACTCTCAGCGCAAAGATTCCATGTGGTCCCAAGTAGTTTATTTCCTCAAATCAGGAGATGCCTCGACCTTACCTGCTCTGCCAGTACCACTAGATGAGTTCATACCAAAAGATGGTCTCTTGTACAGAAAAACATTCCTTACAGGGAAGAATTTGCCCAACAGAGAAGTACACCAACTCGTTGTCCCTACTGACCTGATATCTGCAGTCCTTAACATCGTTCATGATACACCTCACGCATCCCATCCAGGTAAAGACCGATGCTTGCGCCAAGCACATCTCAAGTACTATTGGCCAACCATGCATCGCGATATCAGTCCGCATTGTGACTCTTGCATCTCATGCCACCGCCACAAAGGTTCCGCCGGCTTACCTGCACCGTTCTTACAATACCCAATCCCGTCATGACCATGGGTAACAGTGTCCATTGATCTTCTCAAACTCCCTCTTATGGAATCAGGCGCAGAGTATTTGTTTGTAGCAGTCGACCACTTCTCACGCTACTGTGTCCTCGTACCCCTCTCAGATAAGACAGCGAAGAGTGTTGCACGTGCCTTTGTAGATCACGTAATTTGCCTGTTCATCCTCACTGACAATGGTACTGAGTTCAACAATAGTCTCCTGGATGAGATCTGTCGCCGCTTTAAAATTATTAATGCAATGTCGTGCCTAACCATCCAGATTCCAATGGCCTTGTAGAACGCCACAATAGGAAAATCTTAGAATGCCTCAGACACCTAGGCTTCCATAGTTCGTCATGGGATGACTGGATTCTCCAAGTGGCATCCTCAATCAATAGCTCCATCAACGCTTCCACTGGCGAATCTCCCTTCTTAGTCCTCTTTGGTTTTGACAAACACCTACCATACACCCTGTTATCCTCAAAGCCAGACCCCATCTATAACATGGATGATTATGTCAAAGAAAAATTGGCCAACTTCCAAACAATCCATCAGTATGTAACATCCAATCTCGCTTCATCTAAGGAGGGCATGATACAACGCCAACATAAATCTGCCTCTCCTATCACTATCAACGTTGGTGATCTAGTCTTTGCTCATTCCCATATGTGCACCTCTAAACTGGATGACAAATTTACCGGCCCCCATCGCGTACTTAATAAACAAGCAAACAAGTTCCACATCCAAGGCCTCTTCACTACAGACACCAAGTGGGTCCATGCTGACGATCTAAAACGTCCCCCACGAGGCCTAGTGTTGGAAGAATCACTTGCACAACCTACTGCTCTCCCTCCTACTCCACAGATCCCTCAGTCTACCCCATCTCCACTTATCCATCAGTCTCCTTCATCTCCCCCTACGCCTACTCATTCATCAACCAATCAGTATCGATCCAAACTGCATTCCGCCCGTCAACCTCTCCAGAAACTCTCCCATTAATTCTAACCTAATCTTCTAAGTAGCATGTTAGCGGTCTGGCAGTGCTGACCCTCCTAGGGTCTGGGTCAGGTGAGGACGATGGTGGAGTACGTCCCGGGGCCTTGGTCGGCTTGGGAGGCGAGGTAATGCTCATCGAAGATGTAGCCTCCTTGCGTTACGATCTTGCGCCCTTGGCCAGCGTAGCCATCGCCCTGCCTGCCTATGCGCACCAGCTCCACAAAATCAAGACCCACCTCACTGCTCTCATGGGGAAACACAACCCAAATCAGTATTTATATCATCTTTTCCTCCCACTCTCCTGGCAGTTGCAATACATTACTGGCAAATTCACTGAGCTCAATGACACATTCTCCATTCAGTCATCCATAGGTCGTTCTCGTGTGTAACGAGGTCTCTTTGGCCTCAGAGGTGAGCTTCTAAGTGGCTTGTTTGGCTTCGCTACAGCCCGTGACCTTTCTGGCTTCAAATCTGCCCTAGCTCATTTAGCTTCAGCCCTAGAATCTCAATGCCAAGTCATCAAGGCCCAACACACTATGTTACAGAAGATTACAGCCCACCTAAATGAAGTAACTTGCACTCAGGACAACATCACCGACATCTTAAAGCAACACCTCTCAAATCTCAACGTTATTTCTCAGTTCTTCTATCTCAAACTCAACGTGGATAAAATCCAACTAGCCATTGACTCTCTATTCTCTCAGTTCACTACCTTGGTTCGTATCCTAGTCGATGCTATTAATGGACGTGTCACTGCAGACTTAGTACCTTTCTCAGCTCTCCACTCTGTATTAGAATGGGCTCACTCTACTTTCGGTTTATCCCCAGTACTCCCCTACTCCTCTCTCGAATATTACTATCCAGTTCTTGAGGCCACTCTTCTCACCAAATACATCGTCGTCCACATCCCTCTACGTTCTGACATCACCTTCAACCTTTTCCACATCATTCCCTTCCCCTTCTGATACAACAACTCCTTATTGAAAGTCTCTGTTCCTTCAGAATATTTCCTCCTCTCACATGACCATCTTTCAGTTGCCTTCCTTTCTACCACAGACCTCCAGAAATGTTCCTCCCTCACCCTTACCTCTCGTCTCTGTGCTGCCCACCTTTTCGCTATCTTCCCTAGCAGCGGTACACCCTTTGAGTCTGCTTTAGCCTGCAACCATTCCATATACTCGGCCTGTTCCTTTGTTCCAGCTCCTGTACTCCCAGTCCACCATGCTCACCTCAACCACATCCAGTACTTCTTTTTTACTGTTCCCATCTCTGTCACCATCATGTGTCCTGGTACTTCGGTCCGCTTCATACCTGCTAGTGGTCTCTACAAAGCACCGGACTATTGTACTGTCAAATCAGTTAGTCATCACTTACGCCACTCGCTATCACCGATCAGTCCGTAAACACTCCTATGACATCTTCCAACCAATTGACATGCCTTCCAACCTGCCATCTGCTAACATTACCATTACCTCCCCCAACATGTGTATGCTAACTTTCCTCAACGACAGTGACTTCAACATGGATCAATTTTCTCTGGCCTTCAGCCGTTCATGGGTTCATCCAACCGCTGTGTTTCCCCCTGTGGTCATCTCTTTCATAGGTTTTCTCCTCGTCATCAGTGCAGTGCACTGTTGTGTCCGGAAAATGGAACACAGACTGCAGGAAATCTGAATCGCAACTGGCATAGTACGATATCCACAAGACGTTGAAACTACCCGTACTTAGTGCCTTCGCATACTGTGACTACCAATGCCACCTGATAAGTAACAAACTGTGGTCAGAATAAGTACCACCAGCAAATGTTGGCATATCTCTGATACAGTAATGTGTGACATAAAAACTAACATAGAAAAAAAAAACTGGAAAGACATGTGTACCCTATTTCACAAGAGTTATCTATGGTGCTTATATAGTTATAAGAACCTGAATTCTCCTTGTGTATCGTATATCAACATGACTCCTTGTGTATCTTATATCAACATACCTTCCATTGTAACAATGTATATCCCTAGCTTATATCCCCTTGACATGGCCACGTCCTCCCTCCAACCCCTGTATCATAATTACTCCCTACCATCCCCTGTATCATAATCCCTCCCTCCTTCCCCTGTATCATACTCCCCACTTGTACAAACCTCCCTCCCACCTTAGTCATATGCACCAACCCGTATACCTCCTCTCTAGTGTCAGGAGACACCATCTCAGCTACCCAGGGGAGTATTGTACCATTCCCGTTATATGCATGTATCATCCTCGTTATGTGTATGTATATATGCCCCCCCCCCTCACTATGTGCCCCACTAAAACTGCAGACGTAATCACCCACTCCCAGGCTTCACACCAATCAATACCATATGTCCCGGCAGTCGAAGGCTAACTCTCATACAGGCAACTACTGCCCCTGTGCTCCACAATTAAAGGCCGTAAATAGCTACTTCAGGAGGTTCTTTACACCATCAAGAGGGTGTGACAAACAAAACGCCATCCGGAGACCAGCACAATGGACTGCATCTATCTGACGTAAAACAGATTTGGCGGCAGAAGAATAGATTTGACACCCATAATCCAACTTAGATTAAAAAAAAAACTAAAGTCGCATGACGACAAGGTAGTGTAGTACAACCAGCACCTCAAGAAACATAAGTTATAGTATGGAGAAGCTGCAAACATTTTAAAGCAACAACCCAGAGGGAAAAAACATGGTCTTTCCAACTTAAGCAGGAATAAAAAATAATACCCAGAAAGGTAACTATAGACTGATAGGAAAGAGGTGTAGCATGTAAATAAAGGAAGAGATG
Organism: Birgus latro; assembly: GCA_018397915.1. NCBI lineage: Eukaryota > Metazoa > Arthropoda > Malacostraca > Decapoda > Coenobitidae > Birgus > Birgus latro. The sequence goes on from JAGKTI010013074.1 coordinate 10,961, forward strand.
TTGGATAATGAGAGAACAAGTAAAGGAGATATAGCATGAGACTTAGCAACAGAAAAACGAAAACTGTGTCAGCCCAGGTAGGGGCTGGTGTTAAACACAACCTTTGCAGCATTCAATAGATTGGTATGATGACCACGAAGAGATGTGGTATAGCACTGCACAGATAGTGTAATTCTTATTCGGTGAGGATTTCCTGGACAATGGAAGACGACTCCGAAACAATTCTGTCTCCCAAAGCAACAGTGGCCGGGACAAGAATAGTGTCCTTGTATTAAGGACAGGGTCAGCAGGTATCAATATGGGTTCACCGTCAAGGTTGATGAGGTCATCCATACCACTAGCTTGTTTAGTACTGTTCACAGCTACCAGCTGGGTGCCATCAGAATAGGTATGAAATGTCACATCTTTGCCAACATGATGTACGAGACACAAATGATGAGCCAAATCACAATCGGCAAAAGATGAAGAAGATGGAATCTGAAAGGATATTCGCCATGTTGGAGCACCAAAAAACAAGGTCAAAGGCTGATGTTGATTGTTGACGAATAGGGAAAGTAGAGGATTTAGGAAGGGCTAACAAAATGGATGAAGAGGGGGTAATGGATGTTCCAAATGAGGCATCAGAGGTGTGAAGGTTTGCGTCCAATAAAAAGCAACGAACGATTGTGTACGAACTAGGATAGGACTGAGACAGTGGTGAGATAGTTACCGCCGGAACTGGCATAACAGATGGTAACGTGTTGGTAGAAAAAGTCACATTCACAGAATTAATACCACTGGTAGACGGTGGTGAGGTGGTCACTGTTGCGTGTTGTCACTGTGTTTGATATGCAGGGGTATGCAGTGGCGCGGGAGAGATAAAGAGAAGTGATGAGCAGTAACTTTATTCCGCTTGCTCTCACCGACAGCTCTCGGCGCCTGGCCTTCAAAACAATAACAAAAACTGAGCGCCGAGATGAGCATTCATTCAAATAATGTAACATTTCCCCCTTTCTGCTGTATAACGATTTGGTAAGAAACAAACAAAATTTTTATACATTATATAATATTATCTTCTTGATTGCAATGGGCAGAGTTTTGCATTAATGTGAGTTCCAAAAAGTGAAGATATAGCAACACCTAATAGTACTCTATGATCCAATAGTATAATGGAATTGGGGCCAACAACTTTAAGAAGATTATGCCTGCTGCAGTACAATCAGTCTGGACAACAAATCACTGAGACCACAATCATTACACCCCCAGTTTTCATTACGACATTTAGGACACATTATTCATCAAACTGTTACAAGTTATCGAGTTATCCTCAGGAAACATCACACTTTAATGAATAATGAGTAATTATGTATTGCGTCGATGTCAAGAATCATTTACCAGGCGAAGCACTTACTCTTTAGTGCTTTGACTGCTCTCCCAGATTTGGTGGCATAGCTTTGGGGACTTTGGGACTTTTTCCTACCCTCCCTGTCTCCAGCTCTTTAACACCACCTGAAAGGTATTGTGTTGCAGAGGTTCTCTTCTGGCGATCAGGCCTCTTGTATGTAGTTGTCTTCAGTCCTGCACGTTTTTGAGGTCCTCAGAAACTGTCTGTTTCTTCTGTACAATCCGCCATCGCTTGCAGTCACCTCATACGTGCGACTCTTCAGCCTCTTGGTAAGAGTGGCTTCTTTCCAAATGTCACTATCACTCTCAGTTGGCTGGACCCTCACTGTCTCACCCTCTGATAGAGGCCTCAGTGTTTTGTGATGTGCATGACGTTCAGCGACTGCAGTATTCTTGTCTTGCATTCTCTCCCATTCCCCAGAGTGAAGGCTGGGGGTTAGACGCTTCTTCATTGTAGGTATCAGTGTTCTTGTGCGTCTTCCCATGAATCGCTGAGCTGGACTGGTGGTCATGCTTTGTTCGGGAGTGTTCCTAATGTTAAGCAGGCCAAGATAGGGACCATCATGAGCTTTATAGCATTTCTTCATCATTGTTTTCACAGTCTTCACAGCTGCCTCTGCCGCACCATTGGCTTGGGCATGGCCAGGGCTGGAGGTTTGATGTGAAAATCCCCAGGAGTCTCCGAATGACTTAAACTGCTGTGAGGAAAATTAAGGGCAGTTGTCACTGACCACAACATCAGGGATACCGTGTCTTGGGAAGTGATGCTTCAACTTGCTCACGACGTATTCTGAAGTGATTTCTGGTAGGTAGTCAACATCAATAAATTGGCTGTAGTAGTCAACTGTCACTAAGTAGTGGCGTCCTTTGAAGGTGAAGATGTCGGCCCCCACTTTTTCCCAGGGTCGCTCAGGTACCTCATGTTGGTAGAGCGGCACCATTGGTTGCCTTGCTTGGTATGCTGCACAAACTCCACATGACTGGACAAACTCACGAACTTCTGAAGACATCCCAGGCCAGTAGATTAGTTCCCAAGCCCTGCGAAGACAAGAGTTAACACCAGAATGCCCCACATGAATCTTCTCCTTCATGGCATAGTGCATGGATGCTGGTATGACTCTCTCTCCTCTCAGAATTATTCCATCTAGCATAGTCATCTTATCTCTGTAGTTGTAGTAGGGTGTGAGAGTACTGGGGAGCAGAGATTTGCTGGGTGGCCAACTCTTCATTATAACTTCTTTCAGCTGCTGGAGAACCTGATCCTTTTCTGTTGCACTCTCGATGTCATGCAGCCTTCCTACCTCTGACAGCGTGTGGGACAAGCTGTTCACTAGCTGTAGTGCCTCGTCTGATCCAGATACGGCTGGAGCCCTGAATAAAGCATCGGCAACTGCAATCTTCTTCCCAGGCCTATATTCTAATTTGAAGTTGTACGCCTGTGTGTGCAAGTGCATGGCTTGAAGCCGTCTTGGGGCTCTTAAGTGAGGTTTGGTTGCAATGGATTCCAAAGGTTTATGGTCGGTGATGACCCTAACGAACCTCCCATACGTGTAGTGGTGAAATTTTCACGAGGCCAAAGACAACTGCGCTGTGCATAATTCTTCTTAGCTGGAGACAGAGAGTGGCTGGCAAAAGCAATTGGTTTACCCTTTTGCATAATGACGGAACCCAAACCATAATCACTGGCATCATTCTCTAGTGTGAGTTCCTCTGTGGGGTCATAAAATGCTAGAACAGGGCAATTCACAATCACATCTTTCACATTTTTAAATGCCCGCTTCTGACTATCTGACCAAATCCAAGGAACATCCTTTTTCATTAAGTTATGCAGGGGGTGCGGAACTTCTGAGAGATCGGGTAGAAACTTTGCCAAGTAATTAACCATACCCATAAATCGCCTGAGCTCTTCAACGGTGGTCGGTTCTGGAAATTCACTGATGGCAACTACCTTGTCGAGATCAGTTTGCAGTCCTTCTGTGATGCGGTGTCCAAAGAAAGTGATGGTGTTTGCCCTTAAAATTAGCTTGTCCTTGATGAGTTTTAATTTCTTTGACTGACACTGATCTCAAGAAGCGTTCTAAATTGCAATCATGATCCCCCAAAGTTTTACCATGTATGATAATGTCATCTGCAACACAGATCACTCCTGGAAGATCCTGTAAAGCCTCACAGGGCTTCTTTTGAAATATCTCAGATGAAACAGAGAGGCCAAATGGGAGTCTGAGCCATCGATATCTGCCAAAACAAGTTTGAAAAGTGGTGAGCAGGCTGGATGGCTCATCAAGTATGATGTGCCAATAACCTGCTGTCTGCCTTGGAGAAAAAGTGTGATTGGCATAGTTCATGTAAGGCGCCCTCTAGTACAGGAAGTGTATAGTGCTCTCTAAGCAAAGCTCTGTTAAGCTCTCTAGGATCATTGCACACTCTAATGTCTCCGTCCTTCTTGGGGACAAGCACAAGCTGGCTGACCCAAGGAGTCGGCTTATCAACTGGCACGATTACTCCTGGTTCAATCAACCTGTCAAGTTCTTTCCTTAACCTTGGTTTAAGAGAAGCAGGTACCCTTCTGTCAGGCATGACAACTGGCTTTACATTTGGGTCCACTTGGAGTGAGTGTGGCCTGGAGAGGGACCCTAATTTACCACCATTATATTAATATATTGACTCTCGACCCCTAGTGCTTTAACACGGTCAAAAACATCATTATTTACAGAGATGAGTCCCATGTGACTACTTGCTCGCATTCCTAAGAGACGTACAAACTCTTCTTTGAACACTACAAATTCAACTGAATATTTCTTTCCATTTCTAGGGTTATGTATGTTTTGCCTACATGTGCCAAGTGGGATGTGTTTTGTGTTGTTCCAAGTTGTAAGAACATTCTCAGTGTGCTTTATATTCTTAGCAGTGCGAGCAGGAAGAGCATTTATTGTCGAGCCAGTGTCATCTTGAAACACCACTCCTTCACCTCCCACAATCATGCGACATTTTAAATCTCTAGGGCACGCACCTGAGTTTACATAGCTGACAAACTCTCCTTCTGAGGAGCTCTCAGTGTCACACTCTGAAATCTTGTTTACAAACTTTTGCTAGAGATATATGACTTTGACTTTGCTCTGTTAGGACATTTACATGCAAAATTATTCTTTTCCCCACAGTTCTTACACGCTTAACCATAAGGTGGACACTTTTCTTTTTTGAATGGATGCCTCAGATTACAATACTTGCAATTGGGTGCTTGCACCTGTAGTGGAGTTTTATCACTCCTTGTCTCATGCTTGTCTGACCTGTTACATTTCACCTTGTTGACTGCCTCTGGTCTCATGACATGATTCTGGGATGTAGCATTTTCAGCAGCCTTACATATATCTGCACATTGATTGAGAGTTAATTTCCTTATCTTTAGAAGTTCAGTTTGCACACTTGAGTCTCTGATGCCAAGGATAATTCTGTCTGTTAAAGGTGAATCTCTACAGAGGTCACAATACCCACAAATCTTTATTAGATTTCTCGGATCAGAGTAAAATTTGTCAAATGGTTCACCTTCCTCCTGACACCTTTTATTGAAAATGAACCGTTCATAAGTTACATTCACTTCACCAATCACCAGCTGCTCAAACTTGTCTAATGTCTCATGAACCTTTCTGTTCTCCTCTGTCCAGACAAAAAAGAAACTTTCATGTGCCTTGAGTGCATCATCAGCAAGACAGGTTAGGAGTAGTGCCACTTGAACATTACCTGGTTGTTCATCCAATCGAGAGAGAAGCGTGTAGTTCTTCCACTTAGCATGAACAGCTTCCAGTTCTCAGCAGTGTTGCCTCCCAGAGAGAACATTTGAGGAAGGTTCAGACCGGGGAGTGGACCGGGTGAAGGCTCTTCATGTGTTCTTGTCTCGCTCATCTTACCGAATGTCGTAGCGTGGCCAAGGGTGATGAAGATAAGGTCTTACCTTCTGTAGCACCGAAACAAGAATCCAACAAGGACAGTAGACTGCTGACCGGGGCAGTTGCTGAACGTCAGGGGTCCGGGGTCTGGAGATATCACCGCTCTTCAGGTTATTCAGGTTTCCAGTAGTGTTTGCACTGTTCCACTGTCACCACTGCTGCCACCATGTTGCGTGTTGTCACTGTGTTTGATATGCTGGGGAATGCAGATAGAGAAGTGAAGAGTGCAGTAACTTTATTCCGCTAACTCTCACCGACCGCTCCTGGCGCCCGGCCTTCAAAACAATAACAAAAACTGAGCGCCGAGATGCGCATTCATTCAAATAACATAACAGTCACCGTTAATGGAGATGTAACAGATGTGATGTCTTTGTAGAAGGGATCACAGTTTCAGAATTAGTGTCACTGGTAGACAGTGGTGAAGCTGCATCCACTGGATTGGACATAACTGGTACTGAAGTCATGGTAGAAATAGTCAGATATTCAGAGCTAACTTCACTGATTGGGGTCATGTCAGTAGAGTAAGAGGAGGGAGGGGGAGGCATTTTCTAATGCCATGCATTAAGAGAAATAACTCGCTTCCCCACCCACCACCCTGCCACGGAGGCCAACAAGGGGAGGCTAAACGTTGGGGCTTGACGGCACTAACAGCCCCAGAGGTAGTGGGGGAAGTATATGTTGCCACTGCTTGGTGTGTGATGGCACCCGTGGAACCATGGCAATGCTCAACAGACAGCAACCGCCTGACCCTAGCCAATGCATGACCAGCATCCAGCGGGTCACACTGGAGCACCTAACTTACCCAAACCCCCCAGCAAAGAAGTGCCGAGGGGAACAACACCCTGCCCCATGGCAGACTTAACTTGCAGATGAGAGAGCATGGAGGGTATACGAGATGCCACGCATGGCAAGCACGTGAGGTGGCATAATTCCTGTCCTGGGTGGTATGGGCAGGGATTATCTACATCAGTAGTAGGCCTGCACCAGTGATGTGGGGGAGGATAGGGGAAGGAGTTATTGAAAAAAAAAAAAAAAAAAATAAAGAGGGACAGGGAGAGAGACAGATCATGCAAAATGGATGAGCTAGGGGCTGAGGCTCAAAGTAGGGGGCCGGAACTACTAAAGAGAGTCCCCCTCCACATCGAGCCCCAGTCCCCGTTGCAGTGGGTCCAAAGTTGCCAGTGACCTCCGGGTAATTTAATAAGGAACTCGGTCAGCTATTAACAGCACGCACTATCATATAATTTCTGTAATCCCTCCCATGATGATTTGGTGATGATGAGTACATTAATTCTTCAGTATTGTAATCAGTGGTTATTGTTATGCTGCGTGTTTTTAGGGTGTGACTTCTCGTCCCTTATACACGGAGCCTTATACACGGAGCCTTATACACGGAGCCTTATACACGGGTTCTTTTTCTAGACCGGGTTGGGCCCTATTCAGGCAGTCAGAGGGAACAGGGCATAAAAAGGCAGGGCAACAACCTTACTTGTATATTACCAACAAATTACAACTCTGACACAACATGAATACACACTTTACAGGAAAATAGTTATAACACACAGAGACAGACAGAACAAGGGGACTTGGGGACAGAAGAGGGCTGGCGCTGGTTGGTGGCCTGCGTCAGGATGCCCTAGGTCGTCAGGACTTCCGGTGGCTGACTGGAGGCCGACCCGTACAGTCTTGTCCGGGCGTTATCAGGGGGCCGTGCAGGAGGGGGTGGGCCCTTCCACAGGAGTACGGGGGGGGGAGAGGGGGCCCCGGGTTTTGGGGCTGAGCCCGAGCAGGGCCAGGAGGCATGCTTGCTTGCTCATACTCCGAGGGCGTTGCTTGGGGCTGGAGAGGTCTCATCCCGGGGTCCTAGGGACGTCTCGACAGGTCCCAGGGCTGCAGTCTCATTGCTGGGCCTCCGTCAGGTCTGGGGTGCGGCAACTCGGTGTGACAGAGTCCGACAGGGGCTGGGGTCGCCGGGGGTGGAGGGAGAGGGCTAGGACTCCCGATACCAAGGGTCCTTGCCAGGCCTCCTCCAGCTGCTGGTTGAGGGCGAGGACGTCTCTGGGGAGAGAAGGTGAGGGCACTTTGCTGTGCCCCTTCTTTTAGTGGAGGAGCAGGGTGGCCGTCTCCTAGGTGTGGCCAGGTGGCCATCACCTTCCCTCCTTTTATGGAGTTAGGGCGAGGGCGGCTTTTGGCTGTGTCCTCCCCGTGTGTGGCTAGGTGGCCATCACCCGGTGTGAGTGAGTGCGGCAAGGTGGCCGTCAGGCCGTCACTATACCTATTTTTATGGAGTTAGAACAAGGGCGGCTTTTGGCCGTGTCCTCCCTGTGTGCGGCTAGGTGGCCGTCACCTGGTGTGAGTGAGTGTGGCAAGGTGGCCGTCACTATACCTCCTTAGTTAGAGCAAGGGCGGCTTTTGGCCGTGTCCTCTCCGTGTGCGGCTAGGTGGCTGTCACCCGGTGTAAGTACGTGCGGCCAGGTGGCTGTCACTATATCTCCCTAAGTTAGAGCAAGGGCGGCAGTTGGCCGTCTCCTCCCCGTGTGCGGCTAGGTGGCCGTCACCCGGTGTGAGTACGTGCGGCAAGGTGACCGTCACTCTTCCTCCTTTTATGGAGTTATAGCGAGGGCAGCGAGGTGGCCGTCTCCTTCCCCTATGCGGCAAGGTGGCCGTCACCCAGTATGGCTGAGGGAGGGAAACAGCAGGTGGGCGGCTCGTGACCGACTCCGGAATGCTGTCTGGGGCTATAGGAGTAGCCCCACCCTGAACCTGGCGATGGCTGGTACGGTGGAGGTGTAATGCACTGTTACTGCTACCTGCATGGTGTTCACCTGAGCGCGCAAGAGGGGCGCGCGGGAGAGGTACAGGTGTGCCCGTCTTGAGTGGAGTGCGTGCCGCTTACTTCCACTCCCTGGGTATCTCCTCCTGGGGTTGGTGTCTGGCCCAGGTGAGGTTGATGGGGAGCTTCGATATTTCGCTGTGTAGCAATGCTCTGCATATCAGTTATTATGCCAGTTTTCTATATATGATTTACTAAGTAAAGTTCTGAAGAAAAGTTACTAGTACATATAAAATGGCAATTGATCTGGTAGCATTCATCACATTATAAGTCCCACTGCATGTTTATTAGAAACACTTGTAATTTAGTTATCAGAGATTAATGTTTCATCTGGAAAATGCTGAAGTGAATGGACAGTCGTCAGCACAAATTCGCTGCAAGCCTGCTCGTGTGTTGTGGGTCGTTTTGTCTGGCAACAGTGTATGGGGAACTAGTTGCCACACAGGCTTGTTTACACTTTAATGACGTGTTTGTAAGAATTATTACTATAAATTGCCCAGAATGCAATATTCTTTATATCTGATTAGCATAAAAATGTGCAAAAGACGACAGAAGAATGTTGTGGAATGATGAACCTTCTGCTCTCTCCCTCGTACCCATTCCGATGTTGCTCTCCAACCTCTCCCTCTTCTCCACTCCCCCTGCTTTGCTTCCCTTCCACTCCCCTCTCTTCCTGCCCTGTCATCTTTATATTATCCAGTGCTAATCTATGCAATGAACCGCACTCTTCTCTATTTCATGTTTATTCCTGTAATCTTTTCGCTCCTCAACATTCGAGAGTTTCTTGCCACGAAACAGTCTTTTTCTCCCACTCTCTACTCCAAACATGATGCAGCAGTTCGAAATATTATTGGTTCTGAATCAGTGAACAAACTGAGGTGAATGGGAACATTTTCCTAGGGAAGAGAGAGGGCAAGAAATAGGAGGAATGGGCACGAATGTTTATGTAATTTCGCCTGCTGAAATAATAGCCACCGACTCCCATGCTCACTCAAAAAAAAAAAAAAAACAGTAAGGAATACATCACAAGACCGAGATCTCAAACGTTTCCGTATCTTGCGGCTGTTGGCAGTGACAAGGGGTGAAGAAAAGAATGACTGCTGGAATAAAAGGAGTGGGAAGGAGACAGAGATGGTGAGAATGGGACTCAAACAAGAAGGAATATTGATAATTAGCCTTGGATATAGTTTTATTAAAATAATGCGAGCAATTGAGAACAGGACGAGCTGGGTTTAGTAAACAGTCAACAGAGAAGTGCGATGCACCAGTCGGGTTGGTGCTGTGGATAAATGAATGAAGGTAGAGAGCATGGGGAAGGGAGAAAGTGGAGAGGCATGAACGTGGGTGGGGGGTAGGAGGGAGAGGGAGGGGTGGGGGGGAACTCAGGAGGAGTAAAGAGGAGAGAGGGGAAGGTAGCTTAGACACAGTTACCCCGCTGCAGGGGGTCACCTTGACGTGGTGGCGGGGCTTGAAGCGTGGTTGGCGGTGCCACCTACTTTGGGGGCGTGCCTACCCTTGTAGGGTTCGGCATTTGTCGGTCTCGTGGACCAAGCACCTCGTACATCACTAGTAGAGGAAGCCTGCTGGTGATGTTAGTCCCAGCCCGTTTGCCATCTAGGGCGGAACTGTCACCTCCCCACGCGTTTGCTGTGCGTGGCATCCCGTAATGCTGGGAGACAAGAGTCCTGGAGGTTAAGCAATGCTGTACGGTGCGCCCTGCAGCTAGCAATACACCTCTTTGGTCCCTTATTCTGGATAAACGGGCGGCCTGGTTGGGCCCAACCAGGTCAGTCGGCTGGTCATGTGTTGGCTAGGGTCAAGTGGGCACTGGGAGACCCGGTGGCTCCTGTTATCCTGGAGTCACCCTTGCCTGGGTTCCCCAGTGGTTACCCGCGTATACTCTCCTGCTACCTCTGGGGTTGCCAGTGGTGTTCTCCCTGGCACACGACCTCCCCTTGGGCTCCATGGTGGGTGGAGGGGTGGAGGAATGAAGTTTATTTGTTTCATGTATGGCTTCCTTGAATAAAAATATTGTTGATGACACGGCCTCTGTCCCAGGACATTCATCGGACTGAACCACCCTTATCGCCACTCTGGAGCCTTTCCACGCCCCTGGTGACTTTCCTCCTTTGCCCCAGCATTCAACTGGAACTAGGAGGAGGCCATGTCGAGTTGGTTCAGCTCTCGGGTTTGGCCAAGAAGATGAAGTGCAAGAGCATTACACCAAGTACCTAGTGCTGAAACCCTCTGCGGATGGCTCAGCACTGGATGTAGATATTTTTGAACTACACCGAGCCATTGTTTCTGCTTGTGGTCGCAAACCGGTGATCTCTACCCAGGGCGATGGTAGCCTCCTTATTGAGGTGTCCTCCCCAGCAGAAAGCTCAAGTCTCCAGGCTTTGACCTCTGTATCTGCTACCGGTATGTCTTGTGTCCCCCATGCCACCTTTAATCAGTGCAAGGGGGTTATTTACTCTAGGGATTTCCTGCAATACCCAGAGGCCCGGTTACTGGAGGAACTTCACTCCTCTGGTGTTGTAAGTGTTAACCGGGCAATGAAGAAAATTGATGGTGTTCTGACCCCAACTCCAACGCTGTTCCTGACCTTCGACAGATTGACGTGGCCCGCCTCAGTGAAACTAGCTTGGCTCTCACTTCCGGTGATGTCCTATGTTCCGAACCCGAAGAGATGTTTCCACTGTCACGGGTATGGGCATGTTAGCCACTCCTGTCGCCGTGCACAGGCTGGCCTTCCTGGTATCTGTGTCTCTTGTGGTGGATCAAACCATGCCAGGGACTGCCCAGGACCCCTGAATTGCTATAATTGTGGAGGTCCTCATGCCGTGTCTTCGAAAAACTGCCCACGATACTGCCTTGAAAAAGAGATTTTGTCAGTTCGTACATGAGAGAAGGTTTCGTTCCCTGAGGCCAAAAGGAAAGTCCAGACCCTCTTCTTTCAGCCCAGGGTTACTTATGCCTCTATACTTTCTAGAACACCGGTGCGTCGCCATGGATCCCAGAAGCAGCCTCAACCCACTCCAGTAACCCCTTCTTCAACTCGAGATATACAGAATGCTCTCCCCAAGGTTACCACTGTAAGTGAGGATGATGTTTGCCTGACCGCTGTCGCTACTCCAGCTGTTCCTGCCCCCACTTCGGTGGCTGACGCCTTGCTCACTTCTGTGGTTGTGGCAGATGTCCACGTTGACCAGACTCCTTCTCCCATCGTAGCCAGTGTGCCCAAGGCTCCATCTGGATGTGCCAAATGCCACCGTTTTTCATCAGAGTCCTCTGACCATGAAGACCAGCCACCTAAGGTCTCTGTTGTTGACCCTTCTGTCGACACCTCTCCTGTTCAACCTGACCAGCAGGCTGAGAGATCTAGCCAGGTGACAGATGAAGCTGATGATTCAGCTATGATCCAGTCCCCACCTTGGGAGGTTGTTGGACAGCTCGTTGCTGCTTCAGATCTGAAGCATAGGATGGTTTCCTCAAATGTTTCGAGTCCCGTGGACTCTAATTCCAATTCTGGGGCTTCTGGTGAGAGCATTGGCCGTCCTACATCTCTAAAGGTGGTCCCCGGGCCACCTTGCAAACAAACTGGTATGCCCACTCCGAGATGAAGTGTTGTAAAACTTACTTCCATGTCCTCACATTTGCCTTCGGATGTCCGACAGAGGGTGTGGGTTACTGGTGCTGGACGGGCTCCTCCAAAGGGCTTACATAAGCATCAATCTAAACCTGCTCAGGAAGCAAGGTTGTCTCACACCTTATCCTGATTCCTTTTTCGCAATGGGTACTATGACTTTCTCAGCCAATATACTACAGTGGAATTGTGGAGGGCTGCGTGGTAATTGGGAGGAGCTATGGACCCTCCTGACTTCTTCCCCTATGTGTGTGTGTCTCCAGGAAACTCTTGTAGGGTTTGCCACTCCCCATGCACCACCTGGGTACAATGTTTTGTACTCAGTGCCAACCCAGGGTCCCATAGGGGGTAGTGCTGTTTTGGTGAGGGCTGACATCCCTCATTGGCCAGTCCACCTCTAGTCTGACCTCCAGTGTGTTGCTGTGCGGTTGTATGTCCACCGCTGGTATACAATTTGTTCCATTTATTTACCACCCAACACAGCAGTCAGTAGAGTAGAACTTGAGAACGTTCTTGGCCAGCTACCTACACCCTTTCATCTCTTGGGGGACTTTAATGGTCGCCACCCTTTGTGGGGTGACTGTCTTATTAACCAACGTGGGAGTTTGCTGGTGTCCTTATTGGAGGATAAGGACCTTGCCCTGTTCAATACTGGGGCGTTTACACATTTTCACCCCCAAACGGGTTCATTTACTGCTATTGACCTCTCTATCTGCTCTCCTGACTGTCTTCTGGACTTTACCTGGGAGGTTATGGATGATCTCCATGGAAGTGACCACTTCCTCATCCTTCTTACTGCAGCAGTGTCTAGTCCTTGTTCTCGTTTACCGAGGTGGAGATTGGATAAGGTAGA
>JAGKTI010013075.1:0-23619 GCA_018397915.1 Birgus latro
CGAAGTCAGTGGGGGTGTGAAAGATAAAAATGGTAGATTACTAGTGGAGAAGGGAGAAAAAGTAAACAGATGGAGAGAACACTTTAATGAACTGTTGAACATAGAGAATGAAAGTAATGCAAGTATAAGTGGCTGGGGAATGGCAGGGAGAAGGAGGGTTGTGAGAAGAGAGGAAGAAATCACCAGGATGGAAGTTGTGGAAGCAATGAAGAAAGTTAAAATGGGGAAAGCCCCAGGAATTGATGGAGTGTGTGGTAAAATGCTGAAGCATGGGGGAGAGATAGTAATAGAATGGATGTGGAAGGTGTGCAGATTGGCTTGGGAGGAGGGTAGAATCCCGGAGGATTGGAAGTCAGGTATAATTATTCCTCTGTACAAAGGAAAAGGGGAAAAGGCAGTGTGTGGTAATCATAGGGGCATTTGCCTTCTCAGTGTAATAGGAAAAGTATTTGGTAGGATACTTATTGACAGAGTTAGGGAAATTATTGAGGAATTAGTTGGAGAAGAACAAGGAGGTTTTAGGAAGGGAAGAGGTTGTGTAGACTAGATATTCATTCTTAGATCCTTAGTGGAAAAGTTTCTAGAGAAGGGAAAGAAGTCCTATGCAGCCTTCATGGATCTGGAGAAAGCATATGACTGGGTGGATAGACAAGGTTTGTGGAAGGTATTAAGAATTATGGAGTGGATGGGAAGTTGTTGAAGGCAGTGAAGAGTATGTATGAGGGTGCTAAGGCTGCAGTGCGTGTGGATGGCAAACTGAGTGAATCTTTCCATTTGAAGGTTGGATTGAAACAAGGATGTGTCATGTCTCCATGGTTGTTCAATCTGTATATGGATGGGGTTATAAAAGAGATACAAGGTCGGGCAGTGGATGTTGGAGCATCCCTAGTGAGAGAGGGCAGTGTTTGGAAACTCCCTGTACTCTTGTTTGCAGATGATACTGTGTTGTTGAGCGAAGGCGAAGGGGAGCTGCAAGGCTTGGTAGATGAGTTTGGGAGAGAGTGTAAGAAACAGAATCTAAAGGTGAATGTGGGGAAGAGTAAAGTGATGGTCTTCGAGAGAAGTGAAGCCAGTGAATGTACAGTGAGATTGGATGGGAAGGATATGGAGAATGTGAGTGAATTTAAGTACTTGGGCAGTGTGATGAGTAAGGATGGTAGTCTGGAGGGTGAAGTGCTCGAAAGGGTGCAGCAGGGAAGGAAGGTTGCTGGTTCGTTGAAAGCAGTGATAAGAAACAGGGAGGTGAGCATGGAAGTCAAAAAGTTGTTACATGACAGTATTGTGATACCAACTCTGACATATGGAAGTGAAGCTTGGACCCTGTTGCAAGGACAGAAGTCAAGAGTGAGAGCAGTGGAAATGAGTTATTTGAGAGGAGCATGTGGAGTCACATGGAGAGACAGACTAACAAATGAGGAAGTGAAGGAGTGTTGTGGTGTGGTTGAGGACGTGATGGGAAGCGTTAGGAGAAACTCGTTAAGGTGGTTTGGGCATGTGGAGAGGATGGAGAGTGAAAGACTGACGAGGAGAGTGTATGTGAGTGAGGTGGAGGGGGCGAGAGAGAGGGGGAGGCCGAGGATGAGATGGAGGGATGGAGTGGAGAGGTATATGAGAGAGGGGTGTGTGAGTTGGGAGCGTGGTAGTGAAATGGCAGGGGACAAAGTGACATGGAGGCGATTTGTTTGTGGCCACCCCGTTCGGGATTAAGACGTCTGGCAATAGATAGATAGATAGATAGACTCGAGACTGAGAAGTTCTTCAAAGACACTGAAATTATCATCAATTCCTCGTATAAATATGCTTAACTGGGCTACATCACATATGTCAATTGATTCGTCCAATGCTAATGAATAGAAAGTACAAGAAAGGACAAGGTCTTTCAATTGCTGAGACACATCATGAGAGAGTTCCTCGGTACGTCTCGTAACAGTCTGCTTTGACAGAGCAATTTCATCTGCTTTCCTTTCAATACCGTTATCACCAAGAAGTTTTGCAAATATCTGGAGACAAGGCTTAACAATTTCTTTTCCGTTAGAGAAAGCTTTTTTTTTTTTTTTTTGGCCTTCTTGTACCTATTTCATAGGAGGCTTCTGTCATCGACAAACTTTCTCAACTTCTTTTAGTAAATACATTTTGTCTTCTTCTGATTTCTTCCTTTTTCTTAGTCACATATTCTTTCCGTAACTCAGACCCAAGCACGAGCTTCAGTTTCCTTCAATTTCAGTCTGATGCTGTGTTTTATAATGTCTGTTAAGATCATGTCTTCTATTCTGTGAAATAACAACTCATTTTCCCACTGTTCATTGAATTCATGCTTACTGTCACTTTCTGCCTTTCTTTTGTTCATTTTCTTTTGCACTGTGAGTCTGTGATGGGTAACTGAAATATAAAAACAAGGCTTAATTTTTGAAAAGTACAATACTGCAAATGTTCGCAAACGAAAAACAGAGCACAACTTCGTACTGTACCGGACCGAGCCTCAGTTGTAAACCAGCAAAAACGGTGGTGACTCACTGCTGGGGCAGACGCCTGGCACCTCACGGCCACACAAGTATGATACGTGTATTGAACAGTTACGGGACAATTGCAGTACGAAATTCCATCTTTCCCAGTTAAGCATATTTTTAACTGAAAGCAGATTAATATGAAGGAGGATAACATTCGCTAAAAAGGATGTGCACGAAATAAGAAAATCACTAAAAATAATGAGTAGGCTTACTTTATTATTATCACAGGGATGCAATGCGCCACTTCTAATCATGCAATGCGCCACGTTTGGCGCATGCGCCATAGGTTGGCCACCCCTGCTCTATACTATATTTTTCCTGCAGCTGTTGATCAATAAATATGGCATCAGTGGTCCTTTTGCCTGACATAAACCCAAGCTGCATCTTATAAGCTTTCACTCTGTCAGATCATATCTTCTAGAATCTCTCCATTACCTTCATTATCTGGTTCAAGTTTTATACAATTATACAGTAAAAGTCACGTAATTTGAATGGCAGGGGACGGAAGGTCTTTCAGATGATTGCTTTTTTCGGACTATCGGGAGGGACCTCTGATCACAAATTTCTGCCCAGGAGTGCCCCCTTCCTACCCCTGTATACCCAGGGAAGAGGGAAGAGAGGGACGAAATGAGCGGCACCCACTCTGCAGTTCCCAACCCTCCACCATATGACTACCCAACCCCCCACCATATGACTACCCAACCCCCCCACCCGTCATTCTTAACTGGCAGTTACATCTCAGGTCGATTTCATGCTTAACACTCTAGGGGCCTTTACTAATACAAACATGGAGCACTAGGATATGAAAAAGTACATAATATAACTATCACCATGCTGCAGCATGAAATTAATGCATTATGATGATGGCAGTAAAACAACAAATGTTAACAGCTGCCATCCCAGGCCTCATGCATAGGGCGCACTGCTTTGCGCAGACACACACACACACGAGCATCCAGAGCAAATGGATGTGTCTCAACCACCTTTCCACGAACTCTGCAAACCTTAAGTACTGTAGTGTTCAGGAATTATGTTTGTCCTGTCTCCTTAGTCTTTCCAAAAGTTAATATAGTCTACCAAAAATGTAAAGAGCTATTGTCAGTGAGTATACATGAATGTTTATAGGAATCTTGGTAACAGCTATTTAGTTTGGTACTGTAACCAACTTCAAACATGGCTGACAATGTAAACACAGAGGGGCTGGAATTTACAGAATTTGACAGTGAAACAAATGTGATGGATTTAGTCAAAACATTGATTATGAGAATTAGTGAACTAGAAAAGAAAGTGGAGAATCTATTATCAAGAAACGTGCCAGAAAATACCAAAAATACTATACAGAGTTTGATACAGGCCATTGAGATGACAGGAGATCGAGAATTTGAAATGAGAAAATATCGAATTCATGAGAAAACAAGAAGAGAATAGTAACAAAACAGAGAAGGTGAGTAGTGTGTTAGAAGAGCAAAAGGCAAAGAGGACACATGTGGAAGAAGAACAGAAAGAAGTGGTCAGCTTAAGGATAATCATTCAGGAAGAAAGGGAAATGAACAAGAAGAAAATGTAGTGAAAATATTGAAGAAAAAAGAGAAAATAATGAGAGAAACTGTAGAAAGGAACAGATGTGTGGCAATATTTGGAAACAGGGAGGAGGAAGAAAAGGTTAGATCTTTGAGACTCGAGAGACACGAATCAAGTAAGAAAAATACTGGGCAAGATCGATCCTGAAGGAAACAAGTGAGGAAAAAGAAATTCAGGAAGTAAGGAGGATAGGGCCATATAAGAAAGGGGAAGCAAGACCATTGAGAGTTAAGTTGTCATCAGAAAGAGTAGTAAATGATACACTTAAAGTGTCCTGGAAGCTAAGTAATGAGCCAAGGATAGAAATATTATAGTAAGAAAAGATTTGAATGAAGAAGAAAGAGAAGTTTTAAAATCTTTGAAGGAAGAAGTAAAGGAAAAAACTGACAGGAGGACAGAGGAAGAATATAAAACTTTTATGAAGAGAGATGGATACGAAAATGAGGAATTAGAAGTGAAGGAAACAAGGGGTATGGACATGAATACTAAAAAAGAGAAGAATGAGTAAAGATAAAACGAGTGCAGTAAATCAGAAGTATCATGTATAGTAATGTAGATAGGTTAATGGAAAACTGAAGACTATATAATTGAAAATAAACCTAAAAATATTTGCTTGATGAAGACTAAATTGCCCGAGATGTTGATACAAAATTACTTGGATGGAACAATTATAATATTTGGAGGAAGGATAAAGTTTGGGGGAGGTATAATGATTTTAACCCATAATGACCTAAGAGCAAGAAATATAGAAATTGAAAATACCATGGCTGAACTTTTGGGAATTGAAAGAGATGGCAGTTATGGAGAAAAAATAGATGTAATAGTATTTTATATGCCCCCCACAGCTATGGCACGGACAGAAGAAGATTACGAACAGTTAATAAGAGAATCGATTATTAAACTAAAGATGTTAATTGAACAAAGAAATAGAATAATTTCAGTGGGAGATTTTACCTGTAGAGAAGTTGACTGGGAATGTATGGATGCTGGGAACAATGAGGAATCATGGGGAAATAAATTAATGGAATTGGTGATGGAAAACATGTGGTGTCCCATAGGGCTCGGTGTTGGCACCAGTAATGTTCCTGATTTACGTATTTGATATAGTAGATGGAGTAAACAGTTACACAAGTCTGTTTGCTGATGATGCAAAGATTTGAGAAAGGTAGAGGTTGAAGAGGACTGTAAAATGCTACAGGAGGATCTGGATAGGATACATGATTGGAGCCAGATGTGGGAAATGAAATTCAGTGCAAAAAAATGTAAAATATTGGAAATGGGTAAAAGTACCAAGAGGTCATCATTGAATTATTTGATGGGTAATGAACCAATTAGAAAAGCGAGAGAAGAGAAAGATTTAGGAGTGCTGGTTCAGGATAGTTTGTCACCTGAAAAGCACTTAAATAAGATAGATAGAGAGACATATAAACTCATGACTAATATATGAGTGGCATTTCATTACATGGATGAGATGATGAAAAAATTTATAGTGGCCATGATCCACCCCAGGTTAGAACATGCAGCAGTAGTGTGGTCCCCACACAAAAAGAAAGATATAACCAAGATTGAGAGAATACAAAGAACAGCAACCAAGATGGTCCCCAGTCTGGCAGATTTGTCATACAGAGAGAGGCTGGAAAGGCTGGATTTGCTTTCCTTAGAGGAAATGGGAGGGAGGGGCGACATGATTGCAGTGTTCAGAACCATGATAGGAGTAGAAAAAATTGAGAGAAAATCTGTTTGTGTGAGATGAGAGGGTAACAAGAGAACACGGAATGAAACTAAAGAAGCTAGGCTGCTTGAAGGACATCAAGAAATATAGCTCTCCTTATAGATGCATAGACTTGTGGAATAACCTGGTCAAAGAGATCGTCCAGTCTAAAAACTAACGAGTTTAAGGCAAAATTTGACTTATTGAGAAACAGAGATGGGACCCCATGAGCGTAGCTCATTTCCTGTGTATCACAATTAGGTAAATAAACACACACACACACACACACACACGGAGCGGCAGCCACAGTAAGAAGACGTGTCTCAAACCGCCTCTCAACAAACCCTAAGTAGTTTTCAGGAATTGTCCTGTCTCCAGTCTTGTTCATAATTTTAATTATTGCAAGTTATTATAGTCTACCAAAAAATGTAAAGAACTATTATCATTAAGTATACATGAATGTTTTTATAGGAATTTTGGGAACAGCTGTTCAGTTTAGTACTGCAACCGACCTTGAACATGGCCGACCATGTAAACACTGGGGAACCGGAATTCCCAGGATTTGATAGTGAAACAAATGTAATGGATCTGGTTAAAACATTGATTATGAGAATTAGTGGTCTAGAAAAGAAAGTGGAAGATCTAGTATCAAGAGACATGCCTGAAAAAAACGAAAATACTATACAGAGTTTGATACAGGCCAGTGAGACAGCGAACCAGGAGATTGAGAATTTAAAACAAGAAAATATTGAATTACGGAGAAAACTAGAAGAAAGCAGTAACCAAACAGAGAAGGTAAGTAGTGTGTTAGAAGAGCAAAAGGCAAAGTGGGCACATGTGGAAGAAGAACTGAAAGAAGTGGTCAGTTTAAGGGATATTATTCAGGAAGAAAGGGAAATGAACAAGAAAAAAATGGAAGAAAATGTAGTGAAAATATTGAAGAAAAAAGAGAAAATAGTGAGAGAAACAGTAGAAAGGAACAGATGTGTGATAATATTTGGAAACAGGGAGGAAGAAGAAAAAGTTAGGTCTGTGAGACTCGAGAGAGACTCAAATCAGGCGAGGCAGATATTGGACAAGATCAATCCTGAAGGAAACAAGTGGGAAAAAGAAATTGAGGAAGCAAGGAGGATAGGGCCATATAAGAAAGGGGAAGCAAGACCAATGAGAGTTAAGATGTCTTCAGAAAGTGTTGTAAATGACATACTTAAGGTGACCTGGAAACTAAGTAAAGAGGCAGCAATGGAAAATATTATAGTAAGAAAAGACTTGAATGAAGAAGAAAGAGAAGTCTTAAATTCTTTGAAGGACCAAGTAAAGGAAAAAAATGACAGGAGGACAGAGGAAGAACGTAAAACTTTTTTTTGGAGAGTGATGGATATGAAGGCAAGGAAGTGGTATGTGAAGAACTAGACATGAATGAAACAAAGGGGATGGATATGAATATGAAAAAGAGAAGAACGAGTAAAGATATCAACAGTGCAGCAAATCTGAGCATCATGTACAGTAACGTAGATGGATTAATATCTAAGAAAGGGGAAATTGGAGACTACTTAAATGAAAATAAACCTGAAATTGTTTGCCTAGTAGAGACTAAATTGCCCCGAGATGTTGATATAAAATTATTTGGCTGGAATAATTATAAGATTTGGAGGAAGGACAGAGAAGGCAAATTTGGGGGAGGAATAGTGATATTAACCCCATAATGACCTAAGAGTAAAGAATATAGAAATTGAAAATACTAAGGCTGAACTTTTGGGAGTTGAAATAGAGGACAATTATGGAGAAAAAAATGGATGTAATAGTTTTTTATATGCCCCCCAAAACTAGGGCATGGACAAAGGAAGATTACGAACAGTTAATAAGTGAATCCATTATTAGGCTAAAAATGTTAATTGAACGAAGAAATAGAATAATATTAATGGGAGATTTTAACTGTAGAGAAGTTGATTGGGAAAGTATGGATGCTGGGAACAATGAAGAATCATGGGGAAATAAATTAATGGAATTGATGATGGAAAACATGTTAACCCAGTTCATCAAAGAAAACACAAGAATTAGGGGTGCTGATGAACCATCCAGGCTTGACCTACTATTCACAAAGGACCCAAATGATGTGAGGAACATAACCTACCATTGCCCCTTTGGTAAAAGTGATCATCTGGTAATTGAGATGGATGTGGTAGGAGTGAGGGAAGGAGAAAGAGATGAAAAACACAGAGAAAATAGATACAATTATGGGAAGGCAGACTTTGCTTCCCTGAGGAACTTTTTCCAAAATGTAGAATGGAGTAAAATGAATATGATCACAAATGTTGATGAGAAATATGAGTTTTTGATAGAAGTATATAAAACAGGAGTTACTAAGTATGTCCCAAAATTTTCTGGAGCTATGGAAAGGAAGAAAGAATGGTTTAACAACAAATGTAGGATGGCACAAGAGGCAAGAAAAAAAGCATGGAATAAAGTGAGAAGGTATAGTGAAAGGGCCTGGGAGGAGTACAAGCAGGTTAGAAATGAATATGTAAGGATACGGAGAGAAGAGGAAAGGAAATACGAAAAAGATATTGTATCTAACTGTAAAAAAGAGCCGAAACTATTTTATAGGTTTGTAAATGGCAAAATGAAAGTTAAGGACAGTATAATACGACTGAGGGATGGAGATGAAACATACGAAAGAGAGGAAGACTTGTGTGAAATAATGAACAACAAGCTACAGTCAGTTTATGTATTGGAAGACGAATTTAGGGAGCCTGAAATGGAACCCAGGCTGACGAGAATGGCTGAAATTACAGTTGACATGGATGAGGTGCTACAGCTGATGAAGGATTTGGATGTGAGAAAAGCAATGGGACCAGATGGTGTGGCTGGATGGATCCTGAAGGAATGTGCCGACCAGTTAGTGTGGCCAGTTTATGTCATTATCAAAACCTCGCTTGAAAATGGACAGTTACCTAAAGATTGGAAAAGAGCAAGTATTGTGCCAATCTTTAAGGGAGGAGATAGGGAGGATCCACTTAATTATAGACCTGTGTCACTTACTAGTATTGTTTGTAAAATCTGTGAGAAAGTTATTAGAAAAAGATGGATAAAGTATTTAGAAGAAAATGAAATGATAACACCAAGACAGTTTGGTTTTAGGGAATGAAGATCATGTATTACTAACCTACTAAGTTTCTACAGTAGGGTAACAGATGTCGTACAGGAGAGAGAGGGATGGGCAGACTGTGTCTATCTGGATCTTAAGAAAGCATTTGACAGGGTACCCTATAAGAGACTATTGTGGAAGTTGAGGACATTTGGAGGGGTGCATGGGAAACTATTAAAGTGGATGGGAGATTATTTGATAGGAAGGCAGATGAGAACAGTAATAAGAGACAAGGTATCACAATGGAGAAATGTGACTAGTGGAGTACCCCAGGGCTCTGTTTTAGCCCCATTAATGTTGCTGATATATGTAAATGATTTGCCAGAGGGTTTGAATAGTTACATGAGTATGTTTGCAGATGATGCTAAAATTATGAAACATATTAAATGTATTGATAGTTGTAAAGAACTGCAAGAGGACTTGGACAAAATACACAGCTGGAGCCAGACTTGGAAAATGGACTTTAATGCCAAGAAGTGTCATGTATTAGAAATGGGTATAAGTGAAAAAAGACCACACTGGACATATAAAATGGGCAATGAGATGATTAGTAAAAGAAAGGATGAGAAAGACTTGGGAGTGATTATTCGGGATGACTTGTCACCAGAAAAGCATATAAACGAAATTATTGGGGGAACTTATGGATTACTGACCAACATGAGAGTGGCTTTTAATTATATGGATGAGGAAATGTTGAGGGAGTTGATAGTGACCATGATAAGACCAAGACTAGAGTATGCGGCGGTGGTATGGTCACCTCATTTGAAGAAGCATATTGATAAACTAGAAAGGGTCCAACGGATGGCAACGAAGATGATACCATGTTTAAGGGAACTCACCTATGAGGAGAGATTGGAAAAATTGAAGTTACCAACATTGCGAGAGAGAAGGGAAATAGGTGACTTGATCACGATATTTAGAAATGTAAGAGAATTGGAAAGGGTGGATAGAGAGGATCTTTTTGTGTTGGATGATGGAAGAACAAGAGGTCATGGCTTCAAGTTGAGGAAAAGTAGATGTCTTAATGATCTCAAAAAGTTAAGTTTCCCGAACAGAAGCATAAGTATTTGGAATGACTTAGACGAAGAGGTGGTGCAGGCGAAAAACATTCATGTATCTAAAACTAGATTAGATGAATGTAGATATGGAGACGGGACAACACGAGCTTAGCTCAATTCCTGTATACTACAAATAGGTAAATACAAATACGTAAATACACACAGAGCAGACCACCCAGAGCAAGCCGACGCATCTCAGCCACCTCTCTGCAAACCTTAAGTAGTTTTCAGGAATTGTGTTTGTTCTGTCTCCTTTAGTCTTTTCTAAAGTTTAAGTATGGACTTAAGTTTAAGATGGACTCCCATGGGAGATGTTGTATGCTGATGATTTGGTGCTGATTGCTGAGAATGACGGGGAGGCTGAGGAAAGATTTAAGAAGTGGAGAGATGGTATGGGGCACAAGGGCTTAAGGGTAAATGCAGATAAAACAAAAGTGATGATATCTAGGGTTGGTGGCAGTACAATCAGAGGAGAGGGAGAGTGGCCATGTGCAGTTTGCCACAAAGGTGTGGGAAGTAATTCCATCTTGTGCAGTGTTTGTGATAAGTGGGTGCACAAGAGATGTAGTGGTATTAGAGGTAGACTGTGAGATAATGCTGATTTCATGTGTGCGGTGTGTCGGGGAGAGCAGGTGGAGATTGTTAGGCGTGAGAGGGTTGAACTTGCAGGTGAGTCTCTTGAGTGTGTGGAGGAGTTTTGTTATTTGGGAGACATGTTATGTGCCGGAGGTGGGGCTGGAGTTAGCTCGGTTGCTAGAGTGAGAAGTGGTTGGAAGAAGTTCAGGGAGCTGTTGCCTCTCCTGACATTGAGAGGACTCTCCTTACGTGCTAAGGGGTCTTTGTATGCAGCATGTGTTAGGAGTGTGATGCTGTATGGTAGTGAGACCTGGGCAGTAAAGGAAGAGGATATTCACAGGTTTAAACGTACAGAAATGACAATGATTAGGTGGATGTGCAGTGCATCCCTGCGTGCAAGGCCTGGGGGGGCTGGGCTTACGATAGAAGAGTTGAGAGGTAGGATGGGACTGGAGTGTACTGGTGTTGTGATGAGGAGAGGTAGGCTGAGGTGGTTTGGACATGTGGAGAGGATGGGGGAGGATAATTGGGTACAGAGGGTGAGAGGTGTTAATATTGGGGGAGGGGTTGGGAGGGGTAGACTGAGAAAGACATGGGATGAGGTCATTAAATGTGACTTAAGGGTTAAGGGACTGAATAGGGAGGCTGCCAGAGATCGAGCAGCATGGAGAGCCGCCATTAGGTGACCAAGGCCGACACATGCAAGCATGTTGGAGCCTTCAAAAAAATGAGCGAAGTATTGTTAGTTAATATAGTATACCAAAAATGTAAAGAGCTATTGTCAGTGTGTATACATGAATGTTTATAGGAATCTTGGTAACAGCTGTTTTGTACTGTAACCAACCTCAAATATGGCCAACAAGGTAAACATTGAGGGACTGGAATTCTCAGGATTTGACAGTGAAACAAATGTCGTGGATTTAGTTAAAACATTGATTATGAGAATTAGTGAACTAGAAAAGAAAGTGGAGGATCTAGTATCAAGAAACATGCCTGAAAATACCGAAAATGCTATACAGAGTCTGATACAGGCCAATGAGACGGCGAACCAGGAGATCAAGAAGTTGAAATGGGAAAATATCGAATTAAAGAGAAAACTAGAAGAGAGCAGTAACAAACTGGAGAAGGTGAGTAGTGTGTTAGAAGAGCAAAAGGCAAAGAGGACACATGTGGAAGAAGAACAGAAAGATGTAGTCAGCTTAAGAGTAATCATTCAGGAAGAAAGGGAAATGAACAGGAAGAAAATGTAGTGAAAATATTGAAGAAAAAAGAGAAAATAGTGAGAGAAACTGTAGAAAGGAACAGATGTGTGGTAATATTTGGAAACAGGGAGGAGGAAGAGAAGGTTAGATCTGTGAAACTCGAGAGAGACTCGAATCAAGTGAAAAAAACATTGTTCATGATCGATCCCGAAGGGAACAAGTGGGAAAAAGAAATTGAGGAAGTAAGGAGAATAGGGCAATATATAAAAACAAAAGCAAGACCAATGAGAATTAAGTTGTCATCAGAAAGTGTAGTAAACAATATACTTAAAGTGACCTGGAAAGTAAGTAAGCAGGCAGAGATGGAAAAGATTACAGTAAGAAAGGATTTGAATGAAGAAGAAAGAGAAGTTTTAAAATCTTTGAAGGAACAAGGAAAAAAAATTACAGGAGGATGGAGGAATAATGTAAAACTTTGTTTTGGAGAGTGATGGATATGAAAGTAAGGAAGTGATATGTGAAGAATTAGAAGTAAAGGAAACAAGGGGGATGGATAGGAATACGAAAAAGAGAAGAATGAGTAAAGATAAAACCAGTGCAGTAAATCTAAGTTTCATGTATATTAATGTAGATGGGTTAATATCTAAGAAAGGAGAACTTGGAGATTATTTAAATGAAAATAAACCTGAAATTGTTTGCTTGGTGGAGACTAAATTGCCCTGAGATGTTAATATGAAATTATTTGGATGGAATAATTATAATATTCGGAGGAAGGATAGAGAAAGCAAGTTTGGGGGAGGTATAATGATTTTAACTTGTAATGGCTTCAGAGCATAAAATATTGAAACTGAAAATACCATGGCTGAACTTTTGGGAATTGAAATAGAGGACAGTTGCGAAGAAAAAATAGACGTAGTAGTATTTTATATGCCCCCTACAATTAGGGCATGGACAAAAGAAGGTTACGAACAGTTAATACGAGCATCAATTATTAAACTAAAGATGTTAGTTTAACGAAGAAATGGAATACTGATAATGGGAGATTTTAACTGTAGAGAAGTTGATTGGGAAAGTATGGATGCTGGGAACAGTGAGGAATCATGAGGAAATGAATTAATGGAATGGGGTGCTTTCAAAGCTGGTATTCCAGTAGATGGCTCCACGATTAGGACAAACACATTCCCCGTTCAATTTAAAAAGCATATTTTTCTTTGTTAAATATCTACACTTTTGTGTGAAACTGAATCGTGGTAATGTCATATACCGAAATATAAATACAGTAATACAGATAGAACACATACATATAACGCAGAGTGAATTGTTTATACAGTAAACCTTCCATAAGTCGAACTTTTAGAAGCCAGAATCTTCGGTTAGCCGAACTCAGGCCGAGACCACGTGTGAAAGTAGGCCGAAATGCGAAAGTAGGGGGAGAAATGGCGCCAGGCGGACACGTGCCGCCAGTCTGCTGCTTGCTTTTGGAGATGGTAGTTGCACCATTCTTACTGTCATCTGGTGCTGAGCAGTGCTGTCCTTTTGCCTTCTGCCTTGCCATGGAAGGTTCAAAGCTTAAAAGAAGTGATACTGGCACCTCTGGTCATAAAGGAATGAAGCTAAAAAAAAAAAAAAAATGTGCGTGTGTGACTTAGTGTAGTGATCATGATTAAAGTTCAGTACTATTATTACTGAAAGTGTTACATTGCAGTCTATTACAGTGATTACATTTAAGTTTAGTTCTTAATGTAGAGTGAAATAAATACTGGGTACTGTTTAGAATTTACGTTAAAGTGTGAACTCACCCACCTCCACCAACTCCCGTCTCCAAAATAAAACAAACTGTCGACGAATCTACTGCCTCTAACGAAAGGTGTTACACTGCAGTCTATTACAGTGATTACATTTAAGTTTAGTTCTTAATGTAGAGTGAAATAAATACTGGGTACTTTTTAAAATTTACGTTTAAGTGTGAGCTCAACCACCTCCACCACCTCCGTCTCCAAAACAAAACAAACTGCTGACGAATCTACTGCCTCTGACGAAAGGCAAATTATGTGCACTGAATTCTTTCCTTTTTGTCTTTTTTTATTAATTTATACACTGTAAATGCATCTCTACGTTAGTGTTAAGAAGACAAGTAATAAGTATTGTTATTGCAATTTGGGGGGATGAAAATCCATCTCCAACACATGCTGCCGATGGTCTGTACTGCCTCTGTGAATGATTTTCTACCAATTAACCACTTCAGTAGGGTGATGTCTATTTCCACTTTATTTACCTTCCTCCAGCCGATTTTATGGCACTCATGACTGGACTCACTTACTGAAGGGGCTAACGAAGGCTATACCAACCCCGTGCACTTCCACAGATCCAACCTACACTGACTAAAATTGTCTGGTGGCAGCAAGAACAGAATGAAAATACACCCAGCACTGAAGGGGTTAAATGTATATTAAATGCACTAAATTGCTTTTTGTCATAACTTATTTATTTATATATGCTTCTTTAATTTAGTAGTAGCAGCCATGGCTCAGTGGGTTAGAGCGCTCTGCTGTGGCCATAGGGTCGGAGGATCGAACCCACCCAAGGGTCATTGGTAGACATCAGGAAGGGCATCCGGTCATAAAATGCTACACGCTTCAATCCAAAAAGGCCGACGCATGCAAGCATGTTGCAGCCTTCACAAACGAAACGAAACGATGCTTCTTTAATTTAGTGTTGAAAGGACAATTAATAGATATTGTCTTAGCAATTTTTGGAGGTGAAAATTCGGTAATTTAGCAATTTGGGGAGGTGAAAATTCGGTAAGCCGGAAAATTTGGTAATTCGAACCAGGGTAGAGCCCCATATAGTTCGGCTTATGAAGGGTTTACTGTATTTATCTATCTATTGCCAGACGCCTCAATCCCGCTTGGGGTGGCCACAAACAAATCGCCTCCATGTCGCTCTGTCTCCCGCCATTTCACTACCCCGTTCCCAACTCACACCCCTCTCTCTCATGTACAGTCACGCTCCCTAATTTAGACCCACCCCGACCCAAGCCCAGAGCTGAGGGAGGCAGTAGCCACGGCTCTTAAACGAACGCGTTTATTTATTAAGAACAATAGTATATTCGGGTCTTATCTTTTTTTATGCCCTATGTTTTCTAAAATCTACTGTATAATACCGTCCAGCATTGTCCTTTTCAGTAAATGATTGTTTAATAAGAGGTGAGGGTGGAAAGGAATGCAGTAAGGTAGAGAATGAATGTTGGATGCAAGATGGAGGAGGGGGATGGAGGGGTGGAGGGGGGTGGCTAGTAAACGCGTTCGTTTAAGAGCCGTGGCTACTGCCTCCCGCAGCTGTAGGCTTGGCTCGGGGTGGGTTTAAATTACGGAGCGTGACTGTACCTCTCCACTCCGTCCCTTCATCTCATCCTCTGCCTCCCCCTCCCTCTCGCCCCCTCCACCTCACTCACATACACTCTCCTCGTCAGTCTTTCACTCTCCATCCTCTCCACATGCCCAAACCACCTTAACGTGTTTCTCCTAATGCTTCCTATCACGTCCACAATCACACCACAATTCTCCTTCACTTCCTCATTTGTTAGTCTGTCTTTCCATGTGACTCCATATGCTCCCCTCAAACAACTCATTTCCACTGCTTTCACTCTTGACTTCTGTCCTTCCAACAGGGTCCAAGCTTCACTTCCATATGTTAGAGTTGGTATCACAATACTGTCATGTAAGAACTTTTTCACTTCCATGCTCACCTCCCTGTTTCTTATCACTGCTTTCAACAAACCAGCAACCTTCCTTCCCTGCTGCACCCTTTCAAGCACTTCACCCTCCAGATATCCATCCTTACTCATCACACTACCCAAGTACTTAAATGCACTCACATTCTCCATGTCCTCCCCATCCAATCTCACTGTGCATTCACTGGCTTCACTTCTCCCGAAGACCATCACTTTACTCTTCCCTACATTCACCTTTAGATTCCATTTCTTACACACTCTCCCAAACTTATCTACCAAGCCTTGCAGCTCCCCTTCGTCCTCGCTCAACAACACAGTATCATCTGCAAACAAC
This sequence comes from Birgus latro, assembly GCA_018397915.1. Taxonomy (NCBI): domain Eukaryota; kingdom Metazoa; phylum Arthropoda; class Malacostraca; order Decapoda; family Coenobitidae; genus Birgus; species Birgus latro. The sequence goes on from JAGKTI010013075.1 coordinate 15,851, forward strand.
AGTACATGGAGTTTCCAAACACTGTCCTCCCTCACTAGAGCCACTCCAACATCCACTGCCCGACATTGTATCTCTTTTATAACCCCATCCATGTACAGATTTAACAACCATGGAGACATGACACATCCTTGTTTCAATTCAACCTTCAAATGGAAAGATTCACTCAGTTTGCCATCCACATGCACTGCAGCCTTAGCACCCTCATACATACTCTTCACTGCCTTCAACAACTTCCCATCCACTCCATATATTCTTAATACTTTCCATAATCCGTGTCTATCCACCTAGTCATATGCTTTCTCCAGATCCATGAAGGTTGTATACAACTTCTTTCCCTTCTCTAGAAACTTTTCCACTAAGGATCTAAGAATGAATATCTGGTCTACACAACCTCTTCCCTTCCTAAAACCTCCCTGTTCTTCTCCAACTAATATATTTGTCATAAACGGAAATTAAAATATCATTGATGGCATGTGATGGCTACCTGCCCTTTCAGTGGTCCTATATTATTTAATTTCTGCTACATATCTTCCCAGTTAGGTTCTTAATATATAGTTTGTTCAGACTGTAAATTACGCCTAGTGGGTATCTTGACTCATTCAGTCTCTATGTTGGCGGAAGTTTAATGTTGAGTAAATACTGGGACTCAAAATTTTGCTCACTCCCTTTGGCTCAAACCTTCGCTTTTAGTGAGAATCATTGAAAATTCAGCAAGAAAGCACTCACCTGAAGTAAAAAATATCCTAAACAGAAGAGAGATCCCTCACCTGGATATAGCTTTCTATAACACTGCGCTCCATAAAAGACGCTCACTATGTGAGGGAAACTTAAACAAAACCACACAGCCTCATAGATATTTATTTATTTGGTACGAATTTATATGTAGTACAAGAGTTTATTGCTTTTCACACAATAATATAGGCAATATAAGCGATGTTCCCTCACCAAACACATCAACAGATCGCACCTACCTTGGTGATGTTACCTCCTCATTACTTCTGTTCATTACTAACTCTGGTGCCATGTAATCTTCGTCCTCCACATCAGGAATCACTTTCGCTTTGAATTTCGTCGTCGGAGAGACCGTGGTGCTACGTGTCTTTACTGGCCAGGTCACTGCAAACAGATGAGTTGCAAGAAAATGGCACACTCCCTGAGGTAGGGGGGGTGTTGCACAGGGTCAGGCAGTGTTGCCACCTGGCTGGGTAGAGGAAGGTCTCCCACATATGCCTACCAAAAATCACCCGTGAATCTTGAAAAATGTGCAAACGACGTGCCTTGCGATTGACAGATGTACGATGCACATCAGTGGGTCTCAGCTTGAAAAAAAGTTGTGACGTGCATCGTACGTCAGGGGTACGGAGCGGGTTAAGGACAGTATAATATGATTGAGGGATGGAGATGAAACTTACGAAAGAGAAGACGAATTGTGTGAAATAATGAACAACAAGCTGCAGTCAGTCTGTGTGTTGGAGGAGGAATGTTGGGAGCCTGAAATGGAACCCAGGCTGATGGAAATGGCAGAAATTACAGTTGACGTGAATGAGGTCCTACGGCTGATGAGGAATTTGGATGTGAGAAAAGCAATGTGACCAGATGTTGTGGCTGGATGGATCCTGAGGGAATGTGCAGATCAGTTAGTGTGGCCAGTTTATGTCATCATCAAGACCTTATTGGAAAATGGACAGTTACCTAAAGATTGGAAAAGTGCAGATATTGTGCCAATCTTCAGGGGAGGAGATAGGGAAGATCCACTCAATTATGGACCAGTATCACTTACTAGTATTGTTTTTAAAATCTGAGAAAATTATTAGAAAAAGATGGATAAAGCATTTAGAAGAGAATGAAATGATAACACCAAGACAGTTTGGTATTAGGGAAGGAAGATCATGTGTTAATAACCCATTAAGCTTCTACAGTAGGGTAATAGATGTCATACAAGAGAGAGAGAAAGGGGTGGGCAGATTGTGTCTATCTAGATCTCAAGAAAGGATTTGACAGGGTGCCCTATAGGAGACTGCTGTGGAAGTTGAAGACCTTTGGAGGGGTGCATGGGAAACTATTAAAGTGGATGGGAGATTATTTGATAGGAAGGCAGATTAGAACAGTTGTAAGAGAAGGTTTCACAATGGAGAAACGTGATTAATGGAGTACCCCAGGGCTCTGTTTTAGCCCCATTAATGTTGCTGATATATGTAAATGATTTGCCAGAGGGTTTGAATAGTTACATGAGTATGTTTGCAGATGATGCTAGCATCATGAAACATATTAAATGTATTGATAGTTGTAAAAAACTGCAAGAGGACTTGGACAAACTTCACAACTGGAGCCAGACTTGGAAAATGGATTTTAATGCCAAGAAGTTTCACGTATTAGAAGTGGGAATGAGTGAAAAAAGACTGCACTGGACATATAAAATGGGCAGTGAGATAATTAGTAAAAGAAAGGATGAGAAAGACTTGGGATTGATTATTCAGGATGACTTGTCACTAGAAAAGCATGTAAACAAAATCACTGGAGGAACTTATGGATTACTGACCAACATGAGAGTGGCTTTTAATTATATGGATGAGGAAATGCAGAGGGAGTTGATAGTGACCATGATAAGACCAAGACTAGAGTATGCAGCTGTGGTATGGTCACCTTATTTGAAGAAGCACTTTGATAAACTAGAGAGGGTTCAACAGATGGCAATGAGGATGATACCATGTTTAAGGGAACTCACCTACAGGGAGAGATTGGAAAAACTGAAGTTACCAACACTGCGAGAGAGAAGGAAAAGAGGTGACTTGATCACGATATTTAGAAATGTAAGAGAATTGGAAAGGGTGGATAGAGAGAATCTTTTTGTGCTGGATGATGGAAGAACAAGAGGTCATGGCTTCAAGTTGAGGAAAAGTAGATGTCTTAATGATCTCAAAAAGTTCAGTTTCCCGAATAGAAGCATAAGTATTTGGAATGACTTAGACGAAGAGGTGGTGCAGGCGAAAAACATTCATGTATTTAAAACTAGATTAGATGAATGTAGATATGGAGACGGGACAACACGAGCTTAGCTCAATTCCTGTATACTACAAATAGGTAAATACAAATAGGTAAATACACACACACACACACACACACATATTGAATGGTGGTTATACACCACATTTATGGCACATTCGTGATACCATGATAACCATAGGTCAGCTTCCATAGCTTAAGGTATATGAGGTCTGTTCAGAAAGTATCCAACCTTAAGCTTTTAGATCTAAAAAAACAGATAGCTACCTTGTCTGCTAAGACACTAATCCCCCTCAAAGTAGACCCATTCTGACTTGACACACATATCCCAGCATTTTTTTTTCTACTGCAGGTGCATCATCACATTTGTCATGATCTTTTCTCTTATCTCAAATCAAGAACCCTTCAGTGAAGCTTCAATCTTGGGGAATAACCAAAACTCACTCGGAGCCATGTCTGGTGAGTAGGGAGCCTGCTTGAACTGCAGGATGGTTTGCTTGGCCAAAACATCCTGAATTAGTTGAGAAGAATGGGCAGTGGCATTGTCATGGTGCTGCTTCCAGTTTGCTGCTTTCCAGAGGTATGGTCTCTTCCGCGAACTGCATCACGAAGATGACGGATAACGTTGAGGTAGTAATATTTGTTGACAGTCTGACCTTCTTGTGCATATTTGTGATGCACAACACAAAAGTAGTGGGAAAAAAAGTCAACATGCGAGCGTATTTCACCTTGCTGTGGATCTGTCATGCTTTTTTTGGTTGAGGCAACCCTGCATGCTTCCACTGGGATGACAGTTCTTTAGTTTCTGGGTTGTACCTGTACACCTAAGTCTCATCTTCAGTGATAACAGTCTTCAGAATATCTGGATCTCCAACATGTCTTAAGCAATGTTCATCCGTGAGAAGAGATCACGATGAATGCGATGAAGCACCTGCTGGAGATATACCGAAAACCTACTTTGAAGAATGTTTCAGGCAGTGGGCTACATGTGTCAGGTCAGAAGGGGCCTACTTTGAGGGGGATTAGTGTCCTAGATCAACAGGCTAGATATTTATTTTTTTTAGTGCCTAAGGTTGGATACTTTCTGAATAGACCTTGTATGCTTAGACCCGTCACTTGTGTGCACCAAAAATGTAACTTATTTAGCCTTATATCACTCAAAGTCTTTTATTATGCAACTTGAAAACAAATGTAATTTTTAATTCTATCTCACTAATTGTTTTATACCACTCAGCCACCACCTTAAGCGACAATAGCTGACCAAACAGTTGCAATCATTCCCCATTTGTTAAATAAATCACTCATTTTATATATATCAGGGGTCAGAAAGTAATGCTGTGCACTCACATAAATACTTAAACAATGGTTATGCACCACAATTATTGTGCATTCATGACAATGATGTTACCCAAACCCATTTTCCTTATCTTTGGGTATGTGGTGTGGTTCCTAGTTTAAGCATGCATAATGGGTATTTGGCACATTTTATTACTTGAAAACTTGTGAAACAGTGGTTTTCATTCACTTTTAGTCATGCTTCCATGAGATAACTCAAGTATAGCAAAGCTGTTATATTAGGCTGAACATGGTCATTGATGAGTGCATAGGGTGCCACTATCATGGTGGTTTTTTTTTCTTATCTGTCATTATTCATAGTCACTTTACCAACTCAGAAATACTCAGATATGATCAGTCAACAATACAGATTCACCCAACACTCTAGATAGATCGCAGTAGAAGCAGGGAAGAGGAATGATGTATGATAGCAGTGCTCAAATGTGATCAGCATGAGCAAACAGGCAAGGGGAATGTATGTAGGTGGTAGACTGGTTGACTTAATAAAGTGGCTGTAATTTAGGGTGAGGAGACTGTAGCATCAGTCGATCAGGGCAGTATTCCCAAGGAGGATGGAAAGCTGATGACAGGGAGAGCTGGAGCTCCCGTTTCATCAGCCCTCAGGACTTGTTCCTGACCATCCTCCTTTGCTGAACTTTTTCAGTGTCTCAGTTACACAGAGAGTAGACCAGCATGCTCTCCAATACAAGTTTCTCTAACTGTCAACACCAAACTACATACACGCTACACACTACACTTCCTTTTCAAAATTTCTTCGAAATGGCTTACAAAAATCATGCCTCCGAGTCCCTGGGGGGGGGGGGACCATAAATGCCCCCACCATCCGCCCCTCTCCCGGTGACGACTCAAAGAGCTGCCTGGAACCACTGTCTGACTCACTCCTTCTTCATTTCTGTAACATTCGCGGCCTTTCCTCTAACTTTCACACTGTCGAGCACCACCTCTTCTCCTCTAAACCTCACCTTCTCTTTCTCACTGAGACTCAGCTGTCTGAGGCAACTGACAGCAAACCCTTTTCTGTATCCTCCTACTTTCTCTATTCTCGTTTCAAAGCCAAAGGTGGCTGTTGCGTATGTTTACGCAATGATCTCTCTTGCTTTCGTGTTCCTGAACTTGATTCTTCTGAATTCTCTACTCTCTGGCTTCGGCTTTCCTGTCATTCTCTGACTAAATATATCTGTGCTGTTTACTTACCTCCTAATTCTACTGACTATCAAAAATTCTTTGACTATCTTACTTCTACAATGGAACACATTCTGTCCATTTCTCCTTTCTCTGAAATCTCCATTCTAGGAGATTTCAATGTTCACCACCACCTTTGGCTTTCCTCTCCTTTCACTGATCCACCTGGTGAACAAGCCTACATCTTTTCTATCCTTAATGACCTAGAGCAGCTCGTACAGCATCCTACCCGTATCCCTGACCGCCTTGGAGAGAGTTCCAACATACTTGACCTTTTCCTAACAACTAATCCTTCTGCTCACACTGTTCATCTTTTCTCTCCGTTGGGCTCCTCCGATCATAATCTTATTACCTTAACATGTCCAATCGCTCCAGTACGGCCTGTGGACCCTCCAAAGAAACGCCGCCTGTGGCACTTTGGAGCTGCAGATTGGGAGGCCCTCAGGCAGTACTTCTTTGATTTTCCATGGAGTGATTATTGCTACCTTGGCCGGGAGCCATCTGAGTGTGCCTTGCGCGTTACGGAGGTTATTCTCTTGGGCATGGAAGCATACATTCCTTTCTCATATCCTCTGGCTAATGCAAGCAAGCCTTGATTTAATCACGCTTGTTCTAATGCTGTCCGCAACAAGGAGAGGGCCTATAAGAGGTACCGGAGCCATCCCACCCCTGAATCACACCTTTTACATATTTCTGCCCGGAATCGTGCTAAATCTGTTCTTCGCTCTGCTAAAAACAATTTCATCCGTGCTAAATGTTCCCAACTCTCCAACTCGAATTCTTCTCGCTCCTTCTGGCGCCTTGCCAAAAACCTTTCTAACAACTTTACCTCATCATCCTTCCCTCCTCTTTTCTACTCTGATGGCTCTGTAGCTATTTCTTCTACTGATAAAGCAGATCTCTTTGCTCAGACTTTCTCCTCCAATTCCACCTTAGACGATTCCGGTGCTATTCCTCCATCACTTCCCCCATCTGACTTCCTCTTGACTGACATTAAAATTTCTTCAGCTGATGTGTTTTCTGCCATCACTGGCCTCAATACTAAAAAGGCATATGGTCCTGATGGAGTCCCTCCTGTTGTCCTCAAAAACTGTGCTTCTGTGCTTACACCCTGCCTAGGTAAACTCTTTCGCCTTTGTCTCTCAACTTGTACCTTTCCTTCTTGCTGAAAGTTTGCTCTCATTCAGCCAGTCCCAAAGAAGGGTGACCATTCCCAACCCTCTAACTATCGTCCAATTGCTTTAACATCCTGTGTATCAAAAGTTTTCGAGTCAATTCTTAACAGAAAAATTTTAAAGCACCTTTCCTGTCACAACCTTCTTTCTGATCGTCAGTATGGGTTCCGTCAGGGACGCTCCACTGGCGATCTTCTCACCTACCTTTCAGACTCTTGGTCATCCTCCTTTCGGAACTTTGGCAAAAGCTTTGTCATTGCACTTGACATCTCAAAGGCTTTCGATCGAGTCTGGCATAAATCTTTAATGTCCAAACTGCCCTCCTATGGTTTCTATCCTTCTATCTGTGCCTTCATCTCTAGCTTCCTTTCTGGTCGTTCTATAGCCGCTGTTGTAGATGGCCATCGTTCCTCTCCTAGACCTATCAACAGTGGTGTTCCTCAGGGTTCTGTCCTATCACCTACTCTCTTCCTTTTATTCATCAATGACCTTCTAAGCTGTACATCTAACCCTATCCACTCATATGCTGATGATTCCGCCCTTCACCTTTCCATTCGGTTCCTGCAACGTCCATCTCAGCAGTTACTTCAACAAAAAAGGGATGAGGCTATGGCACACCTAATGTCTGACTTGGCACGTATCTCTGATTGGGGTAAAAATAATCTTGTTATTTTTAATGCATCAAAAACTCAGTTCTTACACTTATCATCCCGACAAAATCTTCCTCAGGATTACCCACTAATGTTTAATAATGAACAGTTATGTCCTGCATCATCCTTGAACATGCTTGGGGTTTCATTCTCTCGGGATTTGTCTTGGAAAGAACATATTACATCTCTTGTGAGATCTGCTTCCAAGAGATTAGGTGTGCTAAGCCGATTCCGAACTTTCTTTACCCCTGCACAGTTGTTGACCTTGTACACAGGTTTTATTTGCCCGTGTATGGAGTACAACTCTCATGTGTGGGGAGGCTCCCCACATGCAGCTCTTCTCAATAGGGTGGAGTCAAAGGCTTTTCGTCTCATTAACTCTCCTCCTCTTACTGATTCCCTT